>JAWNPW010001048.1:0-12613 GCA_035078745.1 Diastata ussurica
GTTGACTTCAAGACTATCGTCCAAATGCAAATATAGAAGGTGAAGGGTATTTAAGTAGTCGGTTATAACCGACTACAGCGGTATAGAAGCTTCGGTGCATGCTGAAAATACTATACTGCTACATTTCTGGTTTTTTATTTATGCTATTCAGTTGTCAGATAAATATGCTTATGTTTATAACACAATTGAGAACCAAAATATAATACTGATGTAATAATTTCCAAATAAATCGTAACCCTAGTATTATATTAATCAAGAATTAGTTAAAAATTAAGTTCAATCCCATCACACACAAAATTTTCATACCTCCTATCTAATGAATAAGACGTCAATTCAAGGTGTTAGATTGTTTCTCAACTACTTATCACAACAAAAGATTTCATAAAAGAAAATTTCATAAAGTTGTCATTATCGAAATAATTACGCAGCTCACTGAGTTTAGCTTCAGATCAAGCTATTCCCTGCTGAAATTTTAGAATCACCCTTTTTCTACTGACAATACCTTTTTCTACTGACAATAGTGAATATAATATGAATATAAGAAAATAAAAATAAAGAAAACAGACATACAACAATTATATGTTGGTCTGCATATATGGCTTAGTTAAATCTGAAATATTAAAAGTTTAGTAGTTTATACAATTGCTTTTTGTAACAAGAACTGGAATATGTACTTGGTACGAAATAATATAATATGTTTTGCAAAACTCTCGTTGGAAACCGGAATTACAATCAGTATATTATATATATAATTATTTTATTTTATCACTCACACGGAAGCTATATTGATAACATAGACCAGAAAGACCTGCAAAATGTTTTTGAGCAACGATTCTAAAAATAGAGTCACCAAATACAGTCATCCGTACGGATGCAATTGCTATGAAACAAACTAGTTGCATTCAATACTATCGGCAACTTACTCACGGTCACATAAAAATTCTTTTGTTTTTTTATTCCGTTCACAGAGGGTATATTAAGTTCGTGCATCTGTTTGTAACACTCAGAAGGAGTACACCGAACCATGTTAAGTATCCGTAATCAGCATCGAAAAAAATCTGAACATGTCCGTGTCTACGTCCATACGACCGTGAGAAAAAAACAGAGAGTAGAAATTGAGACAATCGTATCAACTTTGGTACACAGACTCTGTATATCCACCTGATCTGCAGATTTGAAATTAAATTTTTGATCGGATCACTTTTACGCGTACCTGTTGTTGTGAGATTCCATAATGACATTAATGTTGTGCACAAAACTTTCAAAATAATAACTAAAAAATGATTGTGAAATTTAAAATAAAAAAATATATATATGTAATTTTTACATTAAGTAACTTTTTTTATTTAAATTTCTTTGCTTGTTTATAATAAAATTTGAGCAAAATACTTGATGTTATAATTAATTAATATTGTACTTTTCCTTTTATTTTAATTAAAAAAATATCAAAATGGCTGATACTCAAAAATTTGATACTCAAAAAATATGTCAATGCTAATTCATCTCTAATTAGAGAAACTTTCCAAGGTGCGTCAACAGCATCTTCAAAATACATTTTACCATCGACTCAGAAAACTTTTATTCGATCATAACGTTTGTAACTCAGTTAAGAAACATTGAAAATAATTGAAATCAGACTACTGGGCTTGACACCTCCCAGATAAAGTAAATATTTTATAGTTCGAAGAAAGCGACAGTGATTGAAATTTGTTTGTTATTGTGATCAGCATTAGTACTGAAAGTGTGCGGGATCGGAAAACTGGATGTGACACCTCCAATTAACAATAGAAATTTACACTTTACACTTCCCTGCTTTACGAATGTTATGACATACTGACAATTATTCAGTCTCAGTTCTCGTTTTCAATTTTTTTCAACGTTCAAGATGAAATTTTATAATTTTGTACATCGAAATTCTAATATATTTGGTCATTTCAACTTTGAAGTTGATTGCAACTTTTCCATGGTTGAGGTTGATCTTATTTACCTCTAACTTGGATTACAACTTACAACTTTGGCATGCGATTCTATTATTTTATAAATTTGTCTGTTCACAAGCTTAGTTCCGCAACAATTTACAGTCATATTTTGTTCAGAGTAGGTGGATAACCCTCTTCTTTAATCAGTACACTTCATTCGTAACTTCCTACACTCTTTTTTGTTAAAAAATTACATTTCTTTTGTATCTATTTTTTCGATTGTTTTTCTACCAAAATGGGCTATAGGCTATACATATATAGTAGATATATAAAATGTACGTGGGAACTATCATACAAACTGACTATTATTTTGTATATATGAATTGATTTGAACTCTAAGAACTTCGAAACAAACCGCCCGATTGGCTGGAAACTTTCGGGTTATATTGGTATTGTTGCCTATTAAATTTGTACATTAAAAATGTTCGATCAGTTGTGCTAGAGGTAGAAAGATTAGGAGGAATAGTAGGAGTCGAAAGAAGATGAGAATAATGATGTGTCGGATGACAAATATAATGAGAATGATAATATGGTGTGGTATTAGGCAACTAATCACAGAACCCTTGTTCCTTTGAAAAATGTTCAACTCATTTTTGGTAAATTTTCAACTCATTTTTGGTAAATTTTCATCGATTTTTCGTAAAATTTCCAATTCTTTTTTTTTTTAATTCACAACTTCATTTTGAAAAACCTACTATATTTTTTTTTTTTTTTTGCAAAATTTACTACTTTTCGTTTAAATTTGCTATTATTTGCCGAATTCACTAGACACGGTGTACGACGAAGATACTTTTTTGCTACACAACTTTTTTTATTTTTCTTTTAAATTAGCAATTAGCCGAACAAAATATTATTCGCTTGAAAATTCTCTCGAAATATAAATCTTCACCAAAATTCATCAAACCAACGCTAAAGCTTCAATAAGCGAAATTTTCGGAATCAATGACCTTGACGATAGTTCGATTAACACCGGTATGTCCCGTTTACCTCCGAAATATTTGGCTTACAGCAAAAGTGGGGACGTGAGTGGAGATGAATTAATCTTTCCGCATCCACATTTAAATTGCTACAAATAAATGTCCTTAATGTGAATCGGGACGAGCAGTAGTAGGTATCATTTAGATAGATTTGGAAACTTCTCTGAACGATATCAAGTGAGCGACAATAAAAATACTACACGAAGAGACTGAATTAGAAAAAAATCGTGCTTTTTCATACCAATATCAGAAAGAAAAAGTGTGATTATCGTTCAGACTTGTTTTTGTTTGTTTCAGAAGAATAATTTACTAACTATAAAAAAAGTAAATATAAAAAAAAATTCTGATTCGTACAAAAATTTTCTAACTATCAAAAAAGTAAATGAAAAAAAATTGCTGATTCTGACAAAAAACTTTCAATATATCAAAATATTAGTTTGTTGTCGTTTTTTCATTCTCTTTGTGCGTTATTCGCACAAATATCGTTCACATAAAACAACTCAGTGTCGAAAAAGTGGTTGCGAATTTTGAAAGAATAAATATTAAGCAATCTAATCAAGCAAAGCAAACACATTTTTCGTTTTGTGTTCTCTTCATGCTGAAAGTTTTGAAAACGGTAAATTTTATTTATTGATAGCTAAAAAATAAAGTTCTGTTTCAAAAGAAATATTTTTCCACTGTTGAAAACCGAAGATTTTTCTATCGTGTGTTTTATTTTTTTTATACCTTTCACCAAGGGTATATTATTTGTGTGTCTGTTTGTAACACCCAGAATGAGTGGCCGGAGATCATATAAAGTATATATATTCTTGATCAGTATCGATAGCGAAATCTATCTAGCTATGTCCGTCCGCCCGTCCGTCCGACTGTCATCCGTCCGTCCGACCGTAAACAAAAACTAGATAGTAGGAGTTGAGATAATCGAACTAAATTTGGCACATAGACTCTGTATATGTGCCCCATCCGCAAGTTTAAAGAGTTTTTTGATCGGACCATTTTTTCGGGAATACAAAATTTTCTTATGGAATTTGGCACATTTATGCCAATCAATAATATAAATATTCGGTCCAAAACTGGGCGTAATTCGCCCACTTTTCACCATTTTAATTGATTATTTGTAATTTTAAAAGAGTTCAGCAACGAAGTTTTTAAAAAAATTGGCAACCAAAGAAGTTGAAGTTAAAGACTAGCGTCCAAATGCAAATATAGAAAATATAGGTAAAGGGTATTTAAGTAGTCGGTTATAACCGACTACAACGGTATAGAAGTTTCGGTGCATGCCGAAGATACTAATCTGCTTCATTTCTGGTATTTTTTGTTCTTTTTTCTGTTACAGAAAAAAACTACTTCACTTTTAAAAATTTGGTTTAAAAGTTTATTTACTAATGTCAGTCTTTCCGTGTACGGATCGTAAAGCAATAACAAATGTGTAAAAATTTAAATTTAATTTGAGTATATTTGATTGAGCTTAAAATTAGCAACACGGTTATTTCAGCAGAAATTAAAGAATTAAAATTATCTAGTGATAGCGCTAGATCGATTGAACTCATCGATAGTTTTTTTGTTTAATTTATAAATAACGCTTACGATTTGTTTTAATGCTCGACTTCCGTGATATCGAAGTCCAGTTCACGTTTTAATTCTAAATTTTGTTTTTAGTTGATTATAATTTTTTTTTTAATTTTCGATTTTGTTAATTAACAAAGTAGTTTTTTTTTCCTAATTTCTTTGTTCTTTTGAATTACTTTAGTAAGTCTTTTTCAATTTACTTTAATTGATAACAATAATAAAAACGACTAATATCGTCAACAATCAAAAACGTAAAAATGCAACTAAATTGTTCTATGCACAATTTTATTATTGCAATTAATGCAAGTTAACTGTTTGTGAAATTCAGTTTTTTCTTTCTTTTTTGAAAAATTTTTTAGTTTCAATTAAACAAAAAAACAAATCTCATTGTTCATTTGTTTATTTAAAAAAGTATGAGTTAAAAAATACAGTTAAATAAAATTTTTATAAATATTTGAAATTTTGTGTCACAGTCTGGATATCGTGTCAAACGACATTAAAAAATCTAAGCAAAGAATTTAGGAAATTTTAATTTTATTATTATTATTTAATACTTATTTAATAGCAAATCACGTACTGACAATAGGGCACGTCGCACACTGGAACCAAACACACAAAAATAGTACATTAACGAGCAGTTTGTTTCGAATATTGTTTAAGCTCGCATAAAGTTTGAAATATTTGAAAAACTAGATAGTATGGCAAAACCGAACCAATTTTCTCACCAAAATGAAAAAAAAAACTAATAACAAGGCAATTGTATCTTCACCACCCACCGAAGCTTCTATTCACACCCATCTTTAAACTTACCTGCCATTGTTAAAGGAAAATAAATCAAAAAAATATATAGTCTATATGGTCGCTGGTACTTCCTCTAAGGCATTAATGAAATGATGACCTTTCTTGAATGGAATAAAAAAACTCTAACCAAATTGCAAAAACATTTCGTCCCGTTCTCTCATCTCTACTACAAAGATATGGTGAACGATATTGTTCACTTCAGTACTTTTTCATATTCTCATGTGAACTGTAGTGTTATCGAAACGATGTAGCTATCGATAAGTTTAACTTTTCTTCAAACTTTTTCACACAGAGAGAATTTTGCATTGTTGCCATGTTGGTGATTGTTAGCACAAAACAAATGTTCATAAATCCAATCATATTTCAAAAAAACTATTTCCTTCGGTCATAGTTTCGTACATGTGAAATATTTATGTAAAGTTAAGATGAAAAAACAAAGTTGGCTCTATCGCTCAAATAAACTTATCGAAACGATAACTATAGTAAACTTTATCATTGAAAAAACGAGCCTTAGAGTAGTTTTTTTCTGTTCACTCAACTAATAATTCGCAGGTTTGAATAATTAGAAAACATTTCTTAAATTACAGAAATTTATTTTCAAATTGTCAAAACGTTCAGCATGAAGAGAAGAAAAAACGAAAATTATGTCTTTATTAATCTTAAAATTCTCAAATATTTTTTCGACCGTGTCTTATAATATATGGACGAAATGGTATTTGGACACATAGAAATATGGCTTCGCTTGCGTAAGAACATTTTATGAAAACATCTAATTTTCAATTATTCCCTTTACAAAAATAAAATAAAACTTTCGCGTTGTGTCGATAGTGGCATCGTATCGCTGAGAAAAGAACAAACACAAATCAACAAACAATGATATCACTTTAGATATAAACGGATCACCCATCCCTATCAATAAATATAACCATATGTTGCAATTACATTAGCATCGTGGGATCTTGAAGCTTTGGTCTCAATAATTGCAAAAAGTACATATACATATACATAATGCATCAATTTTGAAAGTTTTTATTTTGAATGAAAGCGGGCAACCTGCCGACTTCATCCGTGACCCCACACCAAATCAAAAAGATATATATTTAATTTATGTTTTCTGAATCAGATGTTTTCCCATTTATTGACATTTTTACGATTAGAAAATTACTCTCAATCAAAATACTTATTTTTAAATTTTTTTTTTTTTTTTTTGTAAATAAAGTTGGTTTTCTAACCCATTCTCTCCGTGTATTGATCAAAGAATATATTGACTTTATGTAATCTCCTCCTTCCGATTAAAGTTAATATATATTCAAAATATTATATGGTATAAATATATTTCCGGAAAAAAATTTTCCGCGAAAAACTAATGATGAAATATTGTTAGATTATATTAGGTGTTTCAATATTTCAGGATCCATTTTTGAGAAAATCGTTCTATTCATTTTTGTTATATAACAACTACTTTTTTTCTAGTGTAGAACAAAAAACAACACACAACTAGATAATTCTCTAAAACTCTTAAGATCAAAAGTAAGTCCAAATCGATCGTGATTGGTGTAGGCGCTTCTACAACTACAAAATTATAAAAATATAATGTTTGAAAATCTGATCGGTCTCTCTGGCCGTCTATCTGTTCGTACAAATTTGGTACAAATCTTTCTTATGGGGAATGGAATTGTTTCGACCGATACACTTTTTCGGGTACCTCCATTACACCGATCTGTTTTTTCCTACAAATCTTCTTTTATTGCTACAAATCCCACAAAATGAAATATTTAGTTTCAAAAATTGGTAAATTTGTGCC
Source organism: Diastata ussurica (assembly GCA_035078745.1). Taxonomy (NCBI): domain Eukaryota; kingdom Metazoa; phylum Arthropoda; class Insecta; order Diptera; family Diastatidae; genus Diastata; species Diastata ussurica. Next base: position 7,131 of record JAWNPW010001048.1, read on the forward strand.
AATAAATGATGTAAATGTCCGAACCTAAAGTGAAGGGTATTAACATTCTTTCTGATTTCTTGTGTGTTTCTTTTTGGCACGACTACGGATATAAATAACTAAATAAATAGCATTGTAATTATATGGGAGAACTCACGAATTGGATATTTACATATTTTTGAAAAATATGGCAGTACTTGCATTTTGCATATTTTTTTGTTATTTTTGCTTGAATTGAAAATATTTTGATTGACAAAATTTCATCATATAAAGCAATTAAAAATGGAAATAAAAATTTGTAAAAATTAAAATTTCATTTGTGTATTTTTGATTCAACTCAGAATAAGCCACACATTTATTCCAATAGAAATTAAAGAATTAAATTATATAGTGTTGGCGCTACATCGAGTAAACAGATCGAGCGTTATTTTTATTTCTTTTTTTTTTTATTTTATAAATTACGCTTACGATTTGTTTTAATGCGCGACTTCCGCGATATCGAAGTCAAGTTCACGTTTTAATTTTTAGTTTTAGTTTTAATTGATTATAATTTTTTTTTTTTTTTTTCATTTACTAAATAGTAATACATGTGATGATCACTGATATATGTACATAGATACAAGTTATGAGCGCTGCCTATTTTCGAAATTCTAGAAATTATGGATTTAAGGAATGTCAAAATGTAATTTTGATTATGGAGTATATATAAAACATTATATCAGTGCCTCTCATTTTCAATTACAGAATTTAAAAGTTCCATTGAATATCAATATCATAGTTTATGTGTTATCACTAAGTTTTTAGAGAACTCCTTTGAAGTTCTCAGATTCTATACAAACTGCATGGAATCGTGATTTCAAATTACTCTCAAGCGAAAAATCTATTATTGCACTAACATACATTGGATCAAACTCATAATAGTATTTAGATTTGGGAGTAACAGAAAAAATGAATTATTTGAAATCTGACAAGTTAAATGGAAATTTATATATGGCAGCTATTGGTTCATGGTGATTTTTGGTCACGATATTTAAATTATCCAATAATTGGCTTTGTGCAATATTGCAATCAAATTACAAAAACTCTTCCTTAAATATATATGCACGTTTACAATTTTAATAATATGGCTCACATTATTTTGTTGTCAAACATGGCCAATTATTCAATCGGTATGTGCAGCGAAAAATTAAACCTATTACTTGCCTAATACATGAGGGAAATTTCGTTTATGTAAGATTTTTTGTGGACTATTAATGGATCGTACGTTAGCCGGATTTTTTTAGATTATGTACAAAATCCGAAATCAAAAATTGAAAAAAGTTTATTGAAATTAAAATTATAAATATATCAAAGAACAAAATATTGATTATGAATAATATTATCATGCAAATGCAAATGCAATTTTTCCAAATTGCAGAACATCAACAAGTGTCAAGTGAAAACCTAATCGATGTTTCTTGCTTAAGCGACAAAAATCCAATCACTATACACAATAGCTTTCTCACATTCCACAACCGCTACATAATGCTTCCAACTACGTTCCACTTCGAATATTGTGAGTGACACAAAAGTACAAATTTTGTACTTGGCGTTTTTTTTTTTTTTTTGTATAAGAAGTTTTTACTGTACTTGTTGATAGCTTTTGGCTGTGTAGACATTTCAAATATAATTTATTAATGATCATTACGGCACTGATGTGAATAATCTATTTGGTTTAAGGGGGGGTAAGGTTTGACAACATTTTTTTTCCCCATTTTTTTTATGTTTGCTTCTGATAGTACAACATCTGAAGAATAATGTATTAAATTTTTAGGTCATTCGGAACAAAACTAACGAAGTTACAGTAGGTTGAAAGACCGTATCATTTTCATTTTCCATTTAATTTTTTCAGTGTACAAAATTTTAAATCGATTTTCCCAAACATGTAATTTTTAAAGCCGCTGACTAGCCTACAGAAAAAACTACCAAACCGATCATTTTGAAATTTTGTACACATATTCTACATATAAATAGCTCTCTAGTGACGAAAAACTCTTTTTCAATTACTAACAATTTTTCGTCAAAAATCGTAATTTTGGTTTCAAAATGGTGCCAAAAATTTAAAAACTGAAAAATTTAAAAAAAACGACGTCACTAGAGAGCCATTTATATGTAGAATATGTGTAAAAAATTTCAAAACGATCGGATCAGTAATTTTTTCTGGAGGCACAAGCACAAGAACTTTTTTTCGAGGCGCCTGCGGAGATCTACAATAAATCCGTTATTTCTCCAAATTTTTGAACAAACATTCTTTTAAATATTCTCCAAATGTTATACTTCTATATAATAATATGTAAAATAAACCTACAGTAATAATTTTTTCTAAAAACAATTCATGAAAGAAGGTCTTTTTTAGACGAAACAAACCTTGCCAACACATTTTCAGTGTTTTTTTGACAAACACTACATATTGTCTTAACTTTATACAACTTTATTATAAATTAAATTGTTCCAATCAATATTACCATTAGGCAATTGAAAAGAGACTGAAGGAAAATCTGTACAACGTTTGGGTTAAACCAAATTATCGCTTTTACACATGTGCAATGATTGGGGCACTGAAACAAAAGTGCTTGTGAAAAATTTTGTTTATTCGCTGAGATCAGTGAGGGTTATTTAAATCGAAAGATTTCTTTTACTGGCTGGAACAGTTTTCGAATTAACGATAATCAATCTATATTATAGATTACATATTCATTTGTAATAGAATCGAAACGCTCATCAATGGTTCAGATGTTCCAGCACAAAACCTATTGCCAACCATTTTCGTAAGCCATAAGCAAAGCTCTCTCATACCGAAATACTCAAAATAATATATAATTCTTAAATACTTAGTTTAGTCTCTCATTTGATGGTTAGAGATCTTAAACTTTTGAAGATACCGCTTAAAAACGCTTAATGAAGGTTATGTGCCAATGGGCACATATAATGCTACCAGCACTTCACAAAATTTATTTTAATCTATAGCCGATTATTTTATTTAAGAAATAAGTTGTTATCAGACTTTCTTCACATCTTAAACTGAATTATGAATACTATTGAATGAATAGTCGATGCTTACGGTGGGGCAATATCAACAGTAAATATTTTGTGGAATATACGAACAGTACTTATGTATATATGTTTTATTTCCATGTTCCATGTTGAAGGATTAAACTAGCTGCTCCAGCACAACACTTTTGTTAAGTGTGATATGCAATTGGTCACATATGAACACATTCTTATATGCGAAGATAACCTACTCATATCGCATAGTCCGACGATCACAAATTTTAGTTCTAAAGAGATCTCAATAAATACTAAGACGCGATTTTATACAATTTTCAAATATATTTTATAAAATATTTAAATTACTACATAATCAGCTGCTAATAATTTGTACGACAAATGTTTAATTAATGTGAAATGTTTAATTTAATGTGTATATAATATCTAGAATATAATATCTAGAAACCATAGTTGTTCAATTGCCAGTTAATAATCAATCATATTATTTGTTGAAAAGAATCGTAATGATTATAATAAAAAAAAATTGTATTGATTACTAATTGATTACGATTTCAAATAATCAAAAACGATTATCGCGATTATAACTTGAGAATACGAAAAATAATCTAAAAAAATCAAAAGTAATCAAAAAATAATTAAAAATCAATCTTTGAAAGTAGTTGAATTATTTTTTGATTACTTTTGATCCTTTTTAATCATTTTTCGTATTGTCAAATAATCCCTATCAATTAGTAATTGTGTGAAAGCGAAAAGAATCGTACTTAATCACTTTTTAAATACAAATAATGTAATTAGTAATGATTATGATTAGTAATCATTATTTAACAGTTATGCTAGAAACACGGTCAGCTCTCATTTGATTTAGCAAGTAAGAGAGATTTCACAACAATACTAATTATGTTACTTGAAAAAGTTCAACCAAGAATGATACGCCTATTTTGCAACGATGCTATACGAAGCATGTTAAGTCGATTTTTATTTTGCGTAAGACGTAACCAGTGCTCCCTCTAAAAAAAACTGTTTTTGAATTGATTCGATTGTAGCCGAATGGCAATGTTCTAGTTCTACACCTTAACAGGATTCTCTAAAATTGATCTCATTGCCGATGAATTAATTGAGAATTGTATTTGTTACATATGCGTTTTTAAATTCCTTCGTAAAGCTGTGCTGGACGCTATAGATTAGTCCAATGTCAATGGCTTTAAATTAGAGAAATTGCGGCATGTTCCATGTCAATGACTTAACGAACATTTTTATACAGAATGTTAATATAGAAATATTAAGTTAAGTTCAAGGATCTCGAAGTCAATTGCGCATTTCCAGAAATCGTTCATATTTCGGAAGCTTATAACTTCTTTCGTATGGTATAAGTATTTTATTATATAAGAAATGTTGGATCAAAATAAACCCGAAAGTAATTTTGACGAACGAAAAAAAATTTGGACTATTTCTCGAAATGCGGAGGTGCCAGAAAAAATGCTCCTATCCAAAAATGTATCAAACTTCCAGATGGGGCACTTGTAGACAGTCTGTGTGCCAATTTTGGTTCGATTATCTAAACTCCTACTATCAAGCTTTTGATTACGGTCGGACGGACGGACGGACGGACATAGTTAGATTCATTTCTCTTTCGATGCTGATCAAGAATATATATACATTATATGATCTCCGGTCACTCCTTCTGGGCGTTAGGAAAAAATATAAACAAACTACCCTCGGTGAAGGGTATAACAAAACATAAATAAAACTTCAATTTTCGATCGAATTATATTGAAGATCAACACACTTTATGCGTTTTGTAATCGCTTCCAGATTCAACTGAAAGTAATTTCAACCGGATATTTCCACAGACTATAGCTATCGATTTCATTGCATTCAAATTGAATTTTTAATCTACAAACAACAATAACAACAGCAAAAACAACAGCTGTATATGGAGTTGCTAATGATTGAATATCTGCGAATCCAATGAAATAGTTAATAACAGACAGCAGAAATTTTTTGTTAGAGTTTCAATTCGATTCTGAGAATGAAAAATTTTCGATCTAAATATTATTTTTTGAGCCATTCATTGATAGTCATGCGTTAATTTCGTGCTTCAAAATAGAAATTATTAATAAATCGGGTGAAGGCTGAATAATTTAGCATTCGCATTTTTTATTAGCAACAAAATCTCAATCGAAGCCGCGAATTTTAATTTTTTTTCCGTTTTATTTTCATAGAAAAATATAACAAATAAACAATGAAAATTATGAATTAAAAAAAGGTTAATCAATATTGAACCAAAATTGAATTTAAAATTATTTACGAATTTACGAAAGCAATAAATTAGACAAAACCAGAAATGTAGCAGATTAGTATCTTCGGCATGCACCGAACCTTCTGTACCGTTGTAGTCGGTTAACTTAACCGACTACTTAAATACCCTTCACCTTATATATTTGCATTTGGACGAT
>JAWNPW010001050.1:0-12599 GCA_035078745.1 Diastata ussurica
GTGCGGAAGGTTTTTATCACAAAATTACCCGAAAATGTTTCTAATATTATTTTTATAACGTATTCTATCTTGTGGTAAATATGGTCTTCCAAAATAGTCATATGCCTAGTGTGCATGTTCGTAGTATCATCAAACTTGTATGTGGGTGGATGGTGATGCACGAAGATCGCACGCGTAAAGTAAGTAAGTCACATGCGTAAAGAGATTAAAGTGAGTTTTGAGTGAGTGAGCAGGGCAATTTCTACGACTAAGCTGCGCGTCTAAGAAGATATGTGTCGTATTGTCCGTTTTAATATGTTTTAGAAATTTTTTAAATTCTATTGTGATTATTTTATTTATGTTTTGGCGTTAGGCTCTTCTGTTCATTGCGGGGAGGATCGCACAATGATGAAAATATCGCAAGGAAATTCTTTTCCAATCCAACTTTGAGTTCCGAAATTACAGGATTTGATGAAAGCTTGATACCAAGATGTGCAACATTATTGCAACCGATGGCATCGGGATACAAAATTGATGCGGAGAAATTTAATAATTACGGCCTGGACACAACTAAAGATCTGATAACTGCATATCCATGGTACTATGCCGGGTACCGTCCATAATGTATCAATTCATGGTTCTGCTGTGATAGAGCATGCATTTGTGTCAATTGGAGAAAGCTTTCCGATAACAAAGAAATAAAAAAAAAAATAGACTTCAGCACAGTCGGAAAGTTCCACTTACTTTGACAAATACAGAAGTCATTAACACATTATTATTACGCTCAGTGGCATTTATATCAGTATAGAGAAAACTTCCAAGAAAAGACAAGTCGACTTTATTGAAATCTGTTTATAAATTACAAGTTGATTCTTTATAATCTTTGTTATTAATTTTTTTATTGTTATAATTTTTTTTTTATATTTTTTTTATCAATCAATGACATAAATATTCTGTCTAAAACTGGAAGTAATTCGCGCACTTTTTACCATTTTAATCGAATATTTGTTATTTCAGAAGAGTTGAGCAACGAACCTTTTACAAAAATTTTTAATCAAAGTAGATAACTTAAAGATTGTCTTCCAAATGCAAATATAGAACGGTGTTTGAGTAGTCGGTTCTAACCGACTATAACGATCTTTCTGGTTTTTTTGTTTTTTTTTTGTTCGATTTCAGCTGCAGCTTGGTGCACTGTCTCAGTCTGTAAACGACACCAAAAAAATTGTAATTGAAATAATCGATCTAAAAAATAGAAAAACAATAACAAAAAACCAAATATATTTCTTTACTTTATATATGCATAGAGACAGCAAGCAGCAACAAATAGTTAACGTACCCTGCGATGTCTAAATTTTTCAGTCCTATTAACTGAATTTTGGTCATAATGAGAAAAACCACTATTGTAGCATATTCGTTGCTTGCAGAATATTTTTCTGTGTGTACTAATATACAAATATTTTAAAATATTTAATATTGGTATTTATACGGATAACATTTGTTTTAAAGATTTTTATATTAGATAAAATTATAATAAAAAGTAAAATAAGAAACCAGCAAAAAACAAAACAATAGTATCTTCTGCGTGCACCGAAACTTCTATACCAGTCAACATAAGTGAAATAATATAAGTGAAATAATAACCTCTGTGGCATATTTGAATTATCGAACTAAATTATCTCATTAACACGTTCATCATGTAAAACAAATAATCGAATAACGGTATCAGCTTGATTTGAATATCGAAATGAGAAATATGACCAACAATATAAACCAAAATTTGCCTCAGTTGCATGCCAATTTTCGAAGATTGAAGTGTTTTTATCAAGAAGTGATTTTGTGTTCACAGCAAAATCTTCAATTTGACAACATGCAGATCGTAATTATATTTTTTCTGCAGTTTTCGCTACTCAATAATTATAAACGCAATTGGTTCAATTTGTATTCACAGATCAATAAACCGTAAAATAGTTCCAAAATACTTTGACTTGTAGGTCTAATGACCAAAATATGGTGCGTATACGTTGCTCTCATCCATTTGTGATAGTAATTTGATGAGCATATACGATACACTCGTCCATCCGCGTGTGCAAATGTGCAAAGAAATTTTATTGAAATAGAAAATTTTATGTCACTATTTGTCAGCTACAGAGATTTAAATCTTAAAATCTTTTTTGACAATGGTTGAAGCAGCGAACATTGATCCACAACTAGTACGCTGAGTACTATGGAAATCAAGAAGCTGGTGGTGTATTTATAAATTTTTCACAACAGGAGCTACGTCCGCTTATTGTATCTGTTGTCAGACGTGTTAGACCTGAATCACCAATACTGCTTGAAGATCTGAATTTGTTGTAGAGTCCATCGAAACGGAACAGAAACAAATGGAAAACATTCTACCCCGCTTACGTTCACTGAATCAAAAAATAGTTTTAATGCAAAAAACTGGGAACTATTCCGCCCAAGGGTTATGATTCCCAAGCAACGGCCAAAGGCCGTCCACACGAAAACGATTTAATGTAAAAATACAGGAAAATAGCGAAATACCATACCGAAGCAGCGAAGCAGGTGTTTTTATTCATTTATTGATTTATTTGGGTCCGCGATGACCACAAAACACTGATTTCAATAAAGAAATCAACATTCACCTGTTTTATACAAAATTTTTCCCGATGGCTAGGCTCTGATGTCGCACGCGAATCCCGAAAATGGCTACAAAAATGATTCGAACAGCCATAGAATGATACTATTGTTGGACCGAGAGCAGGAACGAGTAAGACGAATAATGCAATTAATAATAAATGCGCGTAATAACGATGTTAATATAACGACTAAATGAACCGTGAAAGATAAATTTCGTAATAATGATAGGGAAGAGCAATAAATTCGGAAAAGAATTCCAAGTGTTATAAACCACAAGCTCCGTACTCTATAAACTAACTAATACTAATATGAACAAAAACAATAACATAGATCATACTGTGTCAACGATTCAACATCAACCAAACATCAACTGAACCTTCGCACAGTGGGAGAAAAGGCCGTTTTTCGAGGTGACCGCGGACAAAGCGTTGTAACTTTTGAACGCATAAGAATTTTTGATTGAAGTTTTTTGCAACAGATAGACAAAACTTCAATTATATCAGAAAACTAAACTTTGAAAAAACGAAATTCTGGTTGATTTTATATGATTTGTTTTGAGCGAAATTCGACGTTTTTTGAGGATTTTTGGAAGCGGTGAATGGGGTGAAGGAGTTGAGATAATTGCCTCTGGTTTGGAACATAAGCTCTGTATATGTCCCTTATATGCACATTAGAATGGTTTTTCGATCAGGTAATTTTTCTGGGTACAAAAAAAAAGTTATGTGACCTCAAAGCTACAAAAAAAAATTTTTAGTGGAAATCAAGTAATAAGGTGTGAAATGATATTTATCAAGTCATATTGGAAAATGAGATCATTCGGAGCACCTTTCGGTCATTTTCATCTGATTTTCGAAATTTTGATTTTCCGGCAGATTTTTCCATACAAAAATGCAACAATATTTTTTTTACTTAGTTTTAGGAACATCTAAGAATTATAAAATTTTTGTTTTTTCCCATACAAAATTTTGTTAGCATACTTCTATATGCTAAAAATTGTTTAACATACTTTTAGGACCGGTGAAATATTATGATATTTTGATAATACTTTCCGACTATGTACAATAAAAATGTTAATTGATTATTAACGATAAGTAGAGATAAGTAGATTTTTATATAACACCGAGTTTACATAAAACGAATCAGAACTTTTTGAGATATGTGGTTGCAAAGTTGTAAAAAAAACCTAAATCAGGTACAATTTTTAGTAGTTGAGCGAAGTGTCAACTTTGAACAGCCGTTACAGGTAAACCAGGCAAAACAGATTTTTCTTATTCAATGTATTTATAACAAATTTCACTAACCAACTTCAAATTTCGTGACTACGTTTTTTTTTCGTCTTGGCCGTGCTCTATTTTTTTTCTCCCATTGTGCGTCGCGACGAGTTACTATTGAGTAGTGGAATTTGTTAGAAATACCTTAAATAAGAAAAACCCGTTTGGAAAATGTTTGAAAAAGCCTGGTTTACCCGTAACACACAAAAAAAAAGATAGGTAAATCTAAGCGAAAAAGTTGGTTAGAATTGCAGTGACCGACAAAAATGGTAAATCTCACCGACTTAAAATTGCTAAAATAATACTTCGCGAAAATAGTTCGTTTACCATGAAAAATACTTCATTTACTATCAAAAATAGTTCGTGTACCATGAAAAATAGTTCGCGTACCATGAAAAATAGTTCATTTACCATCAAAAATAGTTCGTGTAGCATGAAAAATAGTTCGCGTACCATGAAAAATATTAATATTATTAATTATGATTTTTATCAAGATTACTATTTCAGATACTTATTATCGAATATCAATTAAAAAAAAAAAAAATATTGATCGATATTAGTGGGATTCGAACTCGGGGTACACTTTTTCAGTTCGCAAGTCGCATGATCTGCGAAATAAAACGGTGTTGTGCGCAGAAATAGTGCATATGAATTTTATTTTCTATACCGAACGTCTGGCAAATTTCTACATATTTGAGAAGCGAACTAATTTTGTTGTGTGATTCTCTATAAACATCGCCCATTCATTTAAAACAACCGGACGGAATTATTTATGGTAATTTTTTATATGAGACTTTCTGAAGACATTCCAGCCACTGCGGGTCTGCGTTCGTTTTCTGGCCAGTTGGAAACAATGCCTGCATGCTCTTCAAAGGAAAGTGTTATTTATATGAAAACAATAATTGAAAAATGTTCCTACTTACAGGTTCATCGCAGTTCGTTTGTGACTAATTGAATATCATGCTTTTTAACATACGTATATTGGCTCTCATATAATTCGCATATTGTTGTTGCGAATTATATGAGTGCCAACTTCAGTCAAAGGAAATCAATTTCTACGAACATCGACAGCAATACAAAAAAGAATACACAAAATTTTTTATGTATGTTTACGAACGCGAACAAATAGTAACGGGACCAGATGTGTGTAGCAGAACTTTGTTGAATTTTTTTTTTTTTTTTTTTTTTTTGTGTCGACGTTGGAACAAAGTCCACAACTATGTTCATTATCTACTGAACAAAAAATGTTGTTTCGTGCGAGGAGAGAATTGCATGTACTTATATCTCTTCGGTTAGATAACTAACCAAAGTAGTAAAGTTGCAATTTTTATGGTTAAAAATTTCAAAATTCGTTTAACAATTTTTCGTCGGTTAGATTAACCACCTAAATTGTACTTGTTGTTTGTGTTTTCAATGTAAAATAGAAAAATAGTTTATTAATAATTTTTTTCGGTTAGATTTACCTATCTTTTTTTTCGGTGTGAACGGTCGCTCAAAGTTGACACTTCGTTCATCTACTGAAAATTATACCTGGTTTGGGTTTCTTTCTCAACATTGACACTGCATATCTCAAAAAGTTCGTTTTATGTAAACTCTGTGTTATATAAAAATCTACTATCTTATCTTTAATAATCAATTAACATTTTTATTGTACATAGTCGGAAAGTATTCTTTAGAATGTTTTGAAAAATCATCCATTTTTCACAGATTTTTAATTTTCGAGGACATAAAGTCTCAGGGATATAGTGGGATGAGGCGAAAGTTTCTAGAATAAATTATTTCAATGTACTTTGAATCAACTCCCCAAACAAACATGATCCACCGCGATCCACCTGAACCCAATTTTTTTCGTTTGAAAAATTTACATCGAAAACAGAGTGTTCGAAACTCTTAAAAATTGTTAGTTTTTGAGTTCTAAAACCTTGAAACAATAAAAAGAAGTTTGCTACTTTTGATTTTTTGATAGATTGGTTGAATCTGATTAAATTTGCCGGAAAACATTATATGCCACGAGCTTTCATTAACTAATTTAAGTGGTTTGAAAAACTAAATTTTTACCGAAAATCACTGTTTTTTCACAAATTTCAACTTTGGAGTATAAAAACAGTCACAAATGAACAGTGATGAAGCAGTTGTTTCTTTATTAAGTTATTTCAATGTATTCTGAACTAACTCTTGAAATAAACATGATACGGGCGGATCCGCTGGAACCGTCTTTTTTTCGTTTGAAAATTTTATCTTTTCAAAGAAATCCTAATATTACACCGGTCCTAAAAGTATGTTAAACAATTTTTAGCATATAGAAATATGCAAACAAAATTTTGTATGGGAATAAACAAAAATTTCATAATTTTTTGGTGGTCCTAAAAGTATGCAAAAAAAATATTGAAGCATATTTGTATGGAAAAATCTGCCGGAAAATCACAATTTCGAAAATTGGTTGAAAATGACCGAAAAGTTCACCGAATGATCTCATTTTTCAATATGGCTTGATAAATATATCATATCAAATATTTTTGTAGCTTTGAGGTCAGATAACTGTTTTTTTTTTGTACCGGAGATACTCGGAAAAATTACCCGACCCCAAAACCATTCTAATGTGCATAAAAGCAGCATGCACAAAGCTTATGAGCCAAATCGGAGGCAAGTATCTCAACTCCTTCTCCCCTTTAACCGCTTCCAAAAATCATCGAAAAACGTTGAATTTCGCACAAAAAAATGATATAAAATCAACCGGAATTTCGGTTTTTTTGAAATTTTGTTTTTTGATATAATTGTTTTGTCTATCTTTTGCAAAAAACTTCAATCGAAAATTTTTACGTGTTCAAAAGTTACAACTGTTTGACCGTGGTCACCTCGAAAAATGGCCTTTTCTCCCACTGTACGACATGTCGTTTTGTAATAACACAAGCGTAAATCAAAAATCGCATTTAAGAGTATGCAAAAAATTTCGCGCAGAGAATCTCAACAGAGACTGATTTAGTTTTGTGATCGTATTTTGCATTTCACACATATTGGAACTTTTCACTCTCTTCTAGAAAATCACTACGATTTGGCGACCACTGCTATAGACGTAAAGTTGTAAAAGAAATAAAGGTAGCAAAAACAAATTTTTATAGAAAGAAATTCAATTTTCCCAAAAATTCTAAACAAACATGGAATAGTAAAGATATTGGAATTGGAAAATCGGGGCAAAGAACAAACACAATTGACATTAACTGAATGAATTAAACCGAAAATTTGTGAGCGTATCATCCACAACGCAACAAAATAGCACTGTAACGTACTCCCAACATCAAACCAATCTCCCTGAAGTCATGTTTATTTTTTCGTGTGTTACTTAACTAGACGTACTTGGAAGAATTGTCAAAATAAAATCAAATGCAATCAGATTCGACGCTATATACCTTACTTTCCCCAAAATCATTCTTCCAAAGGTCTTATCACACCCAACGCACATTTTCAATTCAATACTAACAACGTCCTCTGGGAAAAAAGCAAAAATTATACCAATCCCTAAATCCTCACATGAACATCGGCCAATTGCAATTCTTTCGTATCTTTCAAAATATTGTATTCGAGTTGTATTCGTACAACTTAATAATCCAAAAACCATCTGGGTTTAGACAAAATAAAAGCTGTATCACAGTATTAATTGATGTAAGCGAGGATATCCGATGTAGAATAGATAAAAATTACGTAATTTTATTAATTTCTCTTCTTGGCCATTCATCTTGTGCATGATATCCTGTGCAATAAAATTAATATCTATTTTAAATTTCTATAGATCATCGTGTAAGCTAATACGTTGATATTTTTTTCCAACGTATGCAAACTGTGAGTGTTAACGTTGGTCTCTCCGGTTTTTTTTAGTACTTAAAGGTGTGCCGCAAGGTCACTGTTGGGCCATATATTGTTCGCATTATACATCAATGATTTTAATGACAATTCTACACACTGTAAAGCTTCCTTATATGCAGATGGTGTACAACTCTACAAATCCTGTAATACCTTAATTCATGCGTATCGTACCTAAACTTTGATGTGGAGCGTATCCTTAGCAAGCTTTAGCAGGGAGATAAGGCATACATATAGTTTGGCGGCCGGGCCATAGTGAAATACTATACTATATCGTAAACTTCAAGACCTTTGAACTAGAAACGTCTGACCGATCCAATAGTCAGCTATATCGACACCTCGTTATGCAGGCCATATAACATTGAAGAGGTTTGATTCACTGTTTGACATATGGGCATTTCCACAAAAAGGTCCACCGCGACAAAAACACGAAAATGTGAAAAAAAAAACTTTTTTTTAATATTAAGTTTGAGAAACATTACAATTTTACTTATTTAGGTAATTTACATATTTTTTCCCTGAGAATGATGAGTAAGTCCTCTTCAAATTTACATAAATGCAATTTTTCGTTTTTCTAGTTAATTTTAGGTAATTTTTAGTTGCACGTTCACTGTAATATTATTTTCTTACCCATAGATCATACATGATAACTATTATTCTTCAAAATCTACCTAACAACATTATCTATCTAACAAAAATTCAAAAGGGACAATTCAAGTCAGATTTCCTGTAAATTTGTATATACAAAAGTAGGTGGAAATCTTGTCACGATCGCGATGTCAAATAAATAAAATAGTAGCAATATATCAAAATTATCCCTATAAATGGAAAACTACATTATTTTATTATGGTTTAAGAGAATTTTCTTCCAAATTACTCGCCACATTTCGCTGACTTTCGAATTTTTCAAGATTTTTTGTCGCGTTCGCGATGCATTGTTTTCTAAAAATAATTCGAAAACGACAAGTCCTCAAAGCTTGCCTTTAATAATATAAATAGTGTTGCTAAAATGCATTAAACAAGTAAAAAGACAATTTTTAAATATTTAATTTTTTGCCATTTTTTTTTTCATATAAAGACGTACGAATGTCGCGTTCTCGATCCTGGAAATACCCGTATATGGACTGATTCTTCCTCATGAAATAGATCTCGCCTTCCTCAGAACGACTTTTATTACGATCAAGTCGAAGAATCCGTTAGAGAAATCTAAATCAATCGCACTAGATTTAGATGTTCAATGAATAGTTTTTCTGTCCAACGTCAGCACTATAAACTGATTTCTGCGATTAGTCTTTTTTCCCCCCAGTTTGTAGAACATAGAATAGAGATTTGGCTTTTTTAAAATTGAATTAAATGAATTGCAAATAATAAAAGTGTTCGTTGATAGATTAACCTGATTCAATATTTGAGTTTCTCGTTGAATAAGTGCTCCTTGCGCGTATCGTTCGCTCATTTCCCAAGAGAGGTATTAATATACTGCACTGCAAACCAAAATCAAACAAACAACAAAATCAGCAACAGAATAGAAAAACACACAGGGCTAAGTAAAGAGAAACAACAATTGCTTCCACATATTTCTCACGTCGCATTGCTGGAATATTAATTTGGAAAAAAAAAAACGATAAATAGTTCAATGAACTCGTTACGTCGAAAAATAACAAGAAATATAAATTATTCGAAATAGAAACACAAAAAAAAAATAAAAAGCAGTAGTATTCTAAGTAGAGGAAGACGAAAACATTGCCACAGTCAATAGTCGAACAGTAGAAAGTATATAGAAAACAAGCGACAACAACAAAAATGTGCTTTCATGTACATACATTTAAAGTTCAATGTCAATCCACAAAAAAAGAACAACAGCAATTTACTTTTTTTCAATACATTTTTTTTGGTTTTCTCTTTTTTTTATGATTCGATTAATTTTATTAGCTTGTTTTTGAAAGCAAAATGAGATCAAAGCACGGAAATACACATTGGGACGAAAAAAGCTGAAATTAATATTTTTGCTTGCTTAGCTACGCTTTTATGAAGCTCAACGGTTGAATGTTTATGTTGGTAGAGCGGGATAGCAATATACACGCATAATTTCTCTTGATGTTTTTTTTCCTTTCCTGAGGGCATTAAACTTCATGGTCATGGCTTCACATTTATTGTTTTTGTTCTTCTTTTTTCTTTCAAATTTATAACGGGAAAACGCTAGGAAGGAAAAATATTAATATGCTTTTAGTGCCTATTACCTACAGTATATAAAGTTTAGGGCATATGGATTAGAGATGGATGCGGGCAGGGATTTTTTTCATGGAACGCGGACTTTTGCTTTTCGTGACAGCATCGGGCCCCAAAATCACGATCCGTCCGAGCTCTTTAAAGCAGTGACGGGCATTTTCGAGTTTCCTATGCCCGCGGGTATAGGTTTGAATTCGCTGCCAACGCGCTGCTTTCACACGTACACTATAAGCAACTTCGTGAAATGCACGAATAAAAAACGAACGTAGGCATTCGGTCGTGCTGTGAGATGAATTGTATCAACAAAGCATGTTAATTGACGTTCAGCAAGTGCATTCAAGCAAGTAAGACTTCGCTGCACAACTTTTTCTTATACACACAAAAAAAAAATGTTCAACGATAAATGAGAATCTGATAACCAAAGCATATGAATGGAGCTCGACAACTTGACCAGAATGAGTGCTAGAGACGTTAGCCGAAAATTATGACTTTCATCGCAAAATCATCTTTAGTGATGAACCGCATTTTTGGTTAAATGGCTTCATCAACAAACAAAACATGTGTCATTGGAGTGCTGCAAACCCTCATGTGCTTCATGAAACATCACTTCCTCCACAAAAAGTGACTGTCTGGTACAGTTTTCATGGCGGTGGCGTCATTGGGCCATTTTTCTTCGTTGATGAAAATGACTGTCACGTAACAGTCAATGGTCAACGCTACAGAGACATATTGCAGCGTTATTTATTGCCACGGTGCCACATCCCACACAGCTGGAGAAACAATCGACTTATTGAAGTCCGAATTCGAGTTACATTGAGAAGAGGTTCTGTCGATTGGCCGCCGAGATCTTGTGACCCCCTAGACTCTTCTTGTGGGGCTACGCAACAATCGATGAGTGCAATACGCTGGATTGGTCGATGTGTGGGAATTCATTGTTTTAACCGTATCAATTTCCTTCTATACGGAAAATTTTCTCCTTGGAAATACGAATTCAGTGAACATCTTGAACTGCCCCAAGGACATGAATGAAAATTTTTGTGTTTTTCGTTGTATTAAAGAAGTGTTAACTAAAAAAATCTTCGGGTTTGGTGGAAAAATATTTACCATCAACTTTAGAGTAAACACTTTTCGATCAGTTTTTTGGTTCAGGCAGAATTTATGAATTTATCGACAATTTTGTAAAATTGTTAGCAAAGTTTCAGTTGTCTATTAGTTGTACTGATAGCAGTGTTGGCATATTCACAGTTCAAACTGTATATTGCAGTGTTTTAGACAATCTTCCAGTTTTTAAAATTACCTCATAGAACGAATTACAGTTTCTTCAAAATTTGCGAATTGAAGGAAAAAATTAATATATATTTGTTTTTTTTTTTTTTTTAGTATAAAATAAGAGTTTAAATTTTACAAGGCTGCCTTGCTTCGATACGTGAGTTTGCATTGCTTTTGTTTTTTTTTTTTTTTTTTTTTGCAAAATAACAGAAGGGTATAGGCGTGCTGCAGTGGAATTTTGTACTAGAATGATTGCAGCCCACAGATGCGCAAATTTTAACCGTGGCAACCCATGTGTATGATAAAAATTATCACTGTACCTTCCATTTGGTATATAACGCATAAATATAGCGAGGGCGCTTCGATAATTATCCGCGTTTTTATGTTTGAACGCGCCTGCACCCGAAAGGTACAGCAATAATTGACGCAACCATGGCTTATGTTAATCTTTAAAACAATCTCTATCGATTGACATATGGTTTTTCAAGATATCCCGATGAAGAAAAAAATTTAAGCCAAAATGCATCTTAATGCTCTTATTAACAGTACATGTGACCAAATTTTGACAGCCAAATCTATCGTACTTTACTAATATATACATCATCTTCTATTTTCAATCAGTTTTATTCAAATAACAGATGGGTCCAGAAATGCGCTGTGGGATCTTAGACTATAAATACTATTTTTTTTAGCTATGAATTATTTAAACTTCTATATTATTTTGTTTTAAATGAATTCTTTTTTGTTATTTATGTTATATAATATTAAAAAAGCTTTAATTTTAGGTTAGTTTTTATTGTTGAAAAAACTGTTTTTTGAAAAAAAAAATCGGGCAACACTGACTGAGTTACCCAATTAAAAAATTTTGTTAAAATTCTATTTTTATTGGGTGTAGAAGCCCTATATTTCTATTTATTTTTGAAAGATTTAGTCGTTTGCTGACCACACAAAAGAGACTTCAAAGCAAAAGTACTGATGACTGCGTATCCGGTGTTGCGTACGGTCCAAGAGTTACACTCCTTAACTACCACAAAACCGGAAGATTTTAGAGTACAAAGAATGCATTAGACAATAATCCAATGCAAATGTTTTCTGTCAATAAGTTCATCAGACCGACATAATGTCCATTTGGATTTCAAACCGACACGCAGTGGGAATTTTTGGCAATAATTATTTTGTGTCACGAATTTTCAAATACTACGTGGACTCGGAAAAATTTGTAGTTAAGATTTTGAAATTCCTTCTGACTTGATGGGACTGAGTGCCCAAAGTTCTGAAATGAAAAAATGTAGTTTTGACGAATAAAGAACATTGAAGCTCGGGGAAAAATATGTTCTTATCTCGCAATATACTAGA
>JAWNPW010001051.1:0-12595 GCA_035078745.1 Diastata ussurica
CTTTTCCAATTCTCTTTTGATGTTTCGCTCGTGTTTACACAGGCAAAAACTTTTCTCGGCGACTTCGTATGATTTCTCCTTGTATGTTTGTATGTTGACACTACAAATGACAAGCACAAAGCATAAAACGGTGCACGCGAAACAAAAACCACTCTATCTTTCCCTTGTTTCCCTCGCCGACAAACTGGCAGTTTTTCACGAAATGTTTCTGCGTCTTAATGGGGACTTACTTTCAAAGATGAGTGACTTCGACTCCGATGATTCAGTGATGGATCCCGATTATAATCTAGCTTCGGTTTGTTTCATTTTGCAAAAAGCGGATGGTATCCAAGAAAAAAAATGTTTCAATCATTCTATCTGAAAAGTTTTTTGTGAATATAAATGAGGTATGTATTGAAAAAATAAATTACCATTATTAGTTTTAATTCATGTTGTTTTTTATTAGTCCGAAATTGATGTAGTTGCAGCAGTTTGCAAGATTTGTAAATTGCCAATAAAAGGGTCTTACGTAGTTACTTCCAATTTTATAACACATTTGCGCCGGAAACTTGAAGTGCAGTACCAAATATATAACAAATTGAAAAATGAAATCGCTTCCAAAAACAAAAGGAACGAACCTGAGCAGAGTAGTCAACAAGCAGATTTCGATAAACGTCTTCTGTGGTTTATAGTCGACTCCATATCACCTTTGTCAGTTGGTGAGAGGCAGTCTTTCATTGATTTATTCAAAGATACAGGACTTAGTGTGAAGAGTAGACCAAATATAATGAAAATGCTTGATGAAAACTTTGAAAATATGAAGAAAAATGCAATGTCGTCCGCTATTTTTTTTTTTGTACAACATACATCTGCATGGTCGTGAAAACACCGCAGTTTTCTTGGATACACTTGTCACTGGCTAGACAATGATTTTCATCGGCATTCTGCAGCTTTAGCTTGCCACAGATACAAAGGATCTCATACTGCTGAACATGTGACGGAAATTATCGAAGAGATAAAAGAAGATTCTCTTTGAGTATTGCGAATATCGAAGCAACAGTTACAGATAATGGATCAAATTTTACAAGAGCGTTTAGAGATTTTGGACTGAAGATGTATTTAAATAAAGAGACTAAACCGGATTTCATTACATTGTATTGGTAATGGTAATGTTAATGAAAAAGTCAATTACTTTACAAGTCTGGTTGGCGATCAAAATGTTGATTTGAACTGGAGGGCAGTTGTCTCTTCTTAACGTGAAGCTTATGTGTGCGCAGGCTTCGTTAATTTTTTTTTTACACTTTCCTAACCAGTCTTCAATAATATTTATGTGTTTCTGCAGGTATTTCGATGCTATAGTTGGATTGACGTGGGTACTTGTAAACGACGTATCATCAGCGAAAGTGGATGTTAGCGTATGACAATATGTTGGCATGTCTGTTGTATACAAGAAATAAAGCAGAGGACCGAAGATACTACCCTGTGGCACCCTTGCGCGAATTTTGCGAGGGTTGGTTTTGAAAGTGTATTTTTTGACGATGAAATAACGATGCAATAAGTAGTTCTTTAGCAACTCGTGTGTATTCGATGGAAGAAATAATTAAATTTTGTGTATGAGCACGTCGTGCCTAACTCTGTCGAACGCTTGCGAGACATGTATAAACAAAGCGGAGCAATATTTCTTGCTTTCAAGCGCAGTTCCAAATTCTACAACTATGCGGTTTACTTGTTCCACTGGGTTATGGTGTCTTCGAAAACCAAACTGATGCTGTGGAATGACGGATGTACTATTTAGCAATATTATTAGCTCGTCCAGAAATCTTTCGAATAGTTTCGAGACAATTGACCGGAGTCTCATTTTGTTTCCGTGGGATCTTTGCCTGGTTTAGGAATCATTACTATTTGTGATAGTTTCCAAGAGTCTGGAAAGTATTGCGTTCGTAGAATTGCGCTGAAAACAAAAAGAAGAAGTCGTTTAGCTGTTGTTGGCAGCTGTTTTATCATATTACCTGTGATTCGATCCTGACCTGGAGATTTCCGATCTTTCAAGTTATTGATGGCTACGTTAAGTTTCAGCATTGAAATTTTCAAAGATCTAGAATGTTCTCGTCAAATTTCTGGAAGGTTGGATGGGTTCGGCATAAAAACGTTTTCTAGATGGTCAGCGAAGGCTTTAGCCTTGTGTTCATCATTTCTTGCCCATTTGCCGTCTATAAGACTAATCGGAGATTCACCTAGATATGGACGTTTTAGTTCTTTTGTAGCTCTCCATAGAGAGTAGCTGGATTTATTGGATGGTGATAGGTTTGCCAAATAGTGATGCAGACTTTTTTCGTTTTGCTGTTTCAATGCTGTGTTTAGAGCACTTTTGATTTGCTTCAGTTGAATTTTCAGGCTGGGTGACCGGTGCTTTTGCCGCAGTCTCCTCAACTTTCGTTTTTTCTTTGAGCAGGTTATCTACGCAGTTGCTATTTGATATTTCTTATCGGTTGTGATAGCATTTTTTAAGTACGATATTGCAACGATAATATCATTATCGTTTCTGAGTGGTATATTGCAGTCTATGTGCGTGCTGAGATATTTTTCGTATTTTAACCAGTTTGTGTTATGATAACGAGCGAGTGGTCAGAAGATAGATCAAAGGATGATTCCGTCTTGAGCAAGTTTCTATTAATATTTCTTGTGACGCAGAGATCGATTACATCTGAGATCTTGCACTGATCAGAAAGCCAATACGTTGGTTTTCCTGATGAGATGAAATCTAATCCATCGGATAATATTGCTTTCAACAGCTTTATACCTTTCGGATTTGTGAGCCTTGAACCCCAGTACATATTTTTAGCATTGCAGTCACCACCAGCGATGGACTTTGTTCCCAGTGTAGCAAAGAACTGCTGGTAATCGTTTTCTGATAAATTGTATCTAGGAGGACAATAGATTACTGATATTGTAGCGTTGTCTAAAACTCCTACTGCAATAGATGTTGCTTGCAAATTAACTTTATTGTATTCCGGCAATACGTAATGTTTTATTTTTTTATCAATGATGATCCCAGTCTCACCACAAGCTTTCCTAGTTGAGTTTTTTGTATCATAATAGTGGAAACTATTGATATGGAATCCGTTTTTGTTGTGTTTGACCCAATAATGTTACCGTGTTGGTATTCAGAAGTCTTATTAGTTTTCAAAATATTAGCGTAGGTTTCCTTGGAGCTCAAAGTACTTTTGATATTGAAGGTATCGTTGCTTACGTAGTTTTCTGTATTGTTTGCGAGAAATGTATCTATTTTCTTGAGAGGGGCAGTTTTTTGTTTTATACTGGTAAAAATCGGCAGTATGCTCTCCTCCGCAATTACTACATTTTTTAGAGTTTTTGTCGCTTTTTGTTTTGTCACAGTATGAGAATTTGTGTAAATCACCAAAGATAACACTTAGTGATGGTAGCGTGCAGTAGGACTTTGTATGACCGTACTCTTGACAGTTGAAACATTGTACTGGAGCGTTTCTTTTGCGTGGCTCCTCTACGTTGATTTTTCTGTGCAGCAAATATCGCAAATTATATATGGGGTGACTCTCGCTTTTTTTTTTTAATTTCAGTAGATTTGTGCCAATTTCTACTCGCAATAAGGGCTGGGGAATTTTGTCTTTGTTTTTGATGTTATAGATAGAGATGATTTCAAATCCTTCCAGTTCCAATGCTTCTTTGATTTCTTGAGTTGGAACACTGCTTTCGATGCCCTTTATAACTACTGACAGACCTTTAGCGCGTTTCAATTGGTAAGTATAGAAGTTTTTGCTGTTCATATGTAGTTCGTTCATTATCCAGCGATAATTTTTTTCTTCATAAATTTGAATTTTTGTTTCGTTTATTTTTCCTTTCAGAATATGGACGACGTGGAAATTATTTGCACCTATTATGGTTTTTATTTTTATAACCAGAGAATTCGGTATTGGCTCCCTTAGATAAATTGGAGGCGGTTTAAAGATTTTTGGTTGAATTGGGACTTTATCATATTCATTATGGAGCAACTTGTATTTGTTTTCATACACATTATCCTCTGTTTTTGCATTTTTCGCAGCGTTTTTTGCATTGGCAAATTTGGGACTCAGTTTTCTTTTCGTTACTGTAATGTATCTATCAATGCCTATTTGAGTGTTAGTCGCATATTGCTTTTGTTTATTTTCGGCAACAATGTTGATAGTACTTACTTTCGGATGTTGTTCGTTTGGCGAGTTTAAGTAAGGCGAAGCATTGTTGTTTTCAAGAAAGTGTATTTTGATGCACAACAAACATTGATGAGTTATGTTTGCGAGAACCTGTTTGCTTTGCGCTTGTGTTGTTGTCTTAGTCTTTTGATCGGAAGAGAGCGTAAGTGCCGAGAGCACATTCGGTGAGGGCTTCGTGTTGGCTTTGCCAGTACATGTTGGTGTGTTTGTGCAAGTCAATAATGCGTTTTCCGCGGGACAGAGCATACTATCAGTTACAGCGAGAACGTTACTTTTGTTTATTTTTTGCATCACGCAAATACGTAGGTGTCAACGTGGAGGGGGAGTTCGTTTAACTTTCGTGTTGTTGCGAGAAGTTATCATTACTGTTTCTTCATTTCGCGTTACAATTGGTGTTGTTGTAGAACTTTCCGCGGGGGAAAAACCTAAATTATTCAAAAAGTGCTCTCGCGGCTTTGCTTTGGTACAACGATTTCGTTTATTTTATTTATATTATTTTTTTTTTACACTTTCGTTGTAGTTCTTGCTCGGTTTTAGCTGAGCGTTGTTTTACTAGATACGCGGTAGGAAATGTATTTAATACTTCCATACAATTGCGAAAAAACTCTAATTTCTGCGGTCGTAAAGAAAACACGTCCGTACCACAGAAAAACGAATGAACTTAAGATAATCGAACCAAATTTGGCACCAGACTCAGTATATGTGCCCCATCTGCAAGTAAAAAGCGTTTTTTGATCGGACTATTTTTTCGGGTACCTCCAGCATACCGATGTGTATTTTTGTGACTTTTTTTGACTCTTTTATGGCCATAAATCCTACGAAATTCAATATTTTCTTATTATATGCCAGTCAATGATATAAATATTCTGTCCAAAACTGGGCGTGATTCGCCTACTTTTCACCATTTTCATCGAATATTTGTCAGTTTAAAAGAGTTGAGCTACGAACTTTTTCCAAAAATTTTTAACCAAAGAAGTTGACTTAAAGATTAGCCCAAATGATTAGTCCAAATGCAACTATAGAAGGTGAGGTCCTTTCTGGTTTTTATTTACATTGTTTTGCATATGAACATTTCATGACATCAAACGGATTTCTTAGTTACCATCGCTTTCACTGCACCATCGCTTGCACTTTCACCAATTCACTGCCATCTCTGGCGTTAATGTCCCTGTTGTTAGTTTCCATAGCATGTTTAATTATTCAATCGCTTTTCCTTAGTCCAATTCGAAATTTCAAAATGAGAGTACTATACAAAGTTTTATTCTACACCTATTTCTTTATTTTATGCTTTATTTGTGGTTTGTGCTAAGCCTGTTTGTCCATTAAAAAAAATTTAATTTTTCAAGTTTTTCTTTCGCGGTCTGGAAGTTCAATTAAAAGTTCATTGAGAAAAATTTGGTCACAACAAAGCATGATGAAATCGGAAATGTCATTTGAAATGAAATTACTCCACTTTCATTTCAATTTTAATGATTTGTTGTAATGAAATTTTTATTTGCAATTCATTGCAATCAGGAATGAGCTTTGCATTTGAATTACAATTACCTCTTTCATTATTGCAATGTAATGCTTAATTTACAACTGTGATATCTTCTATGGCTGTGCGCGAAATCGCCGAAGTAAAAGCCGCCAAAAAATCGAAAATGAACAATCGCTCAAAACGCAGCAAAAAATTTTTGGGCAATTGTTCATTTCGAAATCGAGCTCAACAGAACTTCTGCATTGATGTCTCTGTTGGGTGGACGGCCTTTGACCGGTTCTTGAAGACCTGTGGACCGTACGAAACAGCTTCTATTCGGTCAGTAGTACTTCTGCATTGAAGTCTCTTTTGTGCGTGGGTTATGATCCTTAAGAACTTGCCGAAGTCCGTTCATCCAAATAACACTTCAG
Organism: Diastata ussurica; assembly: GCA_035078745.1. Classification (NCBI taxonomy): domain Eukaryota; kingdom Metazoa; phylum Arthropoda; class Insecta; order Diptera; family Diastatidae; genus Diastata; species Diastata ussurica. Next base: position 6,096 of record JAWNPW010001051.1, read on the forward strand.
TGGAGAAGTACCATTGATCGCGTAGCCGGTGTTGCGTACTGTCCAAGAGTAATGATCCTTAAAAATCGGCCGAGGCCCACCCACCCAAAAGATACTTCACCACATAAGTCCACCTTAAAAGATACATGGTTTCATGCATATGCATATCGATTATTCTTCTCTTATTTGAGCGATTGTTCATCACAATTTTTGAGCAATTCATTTTTAAGAATCGCCCAATATGTTCAACGCTTATTTATTGAAAAATTTGGTGGTATGTTTACTATTTTGGGCGATTGTATATTATGAAGAAACGATGAAATTTTTTTGACGATTGTTTGGGCGATTTTTGATTTTTGGGCGATTATAACTCGTGCGATTTTGCGCACAGCCATCTTCTATATATCATAAGATCCTTATATTTAAGGAATATTTTCCAAAATCAATGAAATTCGAAAAGATTTTATGCATAAGTGCCATAGAAATAAAAAATCAATGAGGAAAATAGTTCTATTTGCTTGGCCGCTTTGCGTTAGATGAAGTGCTGGTTTGTATATGGAATGCAGGCCATCAGGCCATTCGCCGCTGGGATGTAAAGTGAAAATTGATACATATAGGAACATGCTCATGCCAGCTGATGTCACGATATCAAAATCGTTCAAAAGGACAGTGCTAAAAAAGGAACAAAGTAGAAATAGCTAGGAAGTGTTATAGTGGAGGTTGTAGGTATGGTCGATTAAAACAAAACTACATACTTGCGGACACCCCCAATATCGTGACTTATGATACAAAAACTGGTTGTACATACCTTATGCGCCTGTAACTAACCAAGTAATTTTTGATTTCGTGGCAGTTTTGGAAAGAAGAAACTTAGACCTTTCCAATGGTATATATGGTTTTTGAGATTTCATATGCTGCTTTTGTGTATTTTCCAGAAAAAGGAAAATTTTTGTAGTTTTTTTAAATATTTGTTGTTGGCCAATTATTGACGGATTTTTCCAAGCAAACATGCATTGTACTCATAATTGAACGTACTTTCCAAATGTTCATACCAAAGATGTTGTTTTCATATGAAAAAGTGCAGAAAATCATCAATGAGGTTGAAAAAAAATGAAAAAAAACAAAAAAAGTTTGCCTTTGTCTTGAAAATACACACTGATGTCATATTGAATCTCATAAACTATATACATCATTGGAAAGGGTCAAGTTTCTTCTTTCTAAAACTCAAAAACGAAAATCACTTATAAATTATGGAAGTTATAAGCTCGTAAGTGCGATAAGATACCCAAAATCGGTTTCTTGAAAATAAGTCCAGATTTTGAAGGTGTCCGCCAAATTCCAAGTATGTAGTTTTGTTTTACTCGACCATACCTACAACCTCCACTATATCACTTCCCAGCTATTTCAACTTTTGTGTATTTTGTATCACTGTATTATGTAGTAAAAATATGTCTCTGTCTCTTCCTTTATCAATCACTCAATAGATTCAGGTAGCCTATGTTGAAACAGAAAATATTGGTTACGTGCACATCTTTATTGTTTTTATAAAATATGTGTACATACATATGTTGAAATTCTTTTATATATAAAAAAATAAAATTAAAATATTTTAAAATTTTTGTATTTTGTAACATGGCCACGGATTTTTTTTTTTTTTTTTTTTGTTAGCGCTGATCCATTTTGCTATATTTTTGGAAATACATTTTCCTTGTTTTAATTTAGCTCTTTGAATATTTAAAATCTCAAAAGATTTTTGCCAGACTTGGGGTCTTTCGAAAAGGATTCCAGGAACTAGAGGAGACGCTGCCCAGTCGAATTTTTGATGATGTTTTACACCATATTTTCGGTTTCGTTGTGGAACCAGTAGGACTTGACGATCCAGAAGATATATCCGATGAGTTACCAAAAGACAGAGTTGAAATGAAGTCTTTGGAGGAAAGCGGCTGATTTCGGGAAAAAATTTAATTTATAGAACATTTGTTTGAGTTTGCTAAGTTTGTTTTGAGTTTACAACCTTTGAGAAATTGCGATCCATTGGCGTGATAACTTTAAGTTCGAGTGTTGAACCACTCGATTGTATCAGACGTACTACCTGCTGATGTGAAAACCATTTAACATTGATGCCGCTAATCTCGACAATGAAGTCACCTTCTTTAATACCACCCAACTGTGAAAAAGTTAGTGATAAAATTTGTTTCTTTTTAGGTTGTGATCATGTCAGTCTTTGAATAAGAACTTACGTCTGCTAATGAATTTATTTCGACATGTGCAATAATAACGGGCGCATCCCCGCTTACATGAAAGCCGAAACTTACAAGTTCTTCTTTACAGTGACTGCAGCCGACTTCACGCCCATCGAGCGCTGTTGGACAGTGGCAATAACAGATTGTGCTATCATGATATATCGTCGAACCTTTTTGCAAACGAACGCAACGTGGTGCTGTCCAGTGACGCCGTGCTGAAAATATCGCAATTGGCCCCAATTGCTGGAAAGGATCTTCAACTTTGTGCGATGTGAAATCTGGAGCTGTTAGTGAAAGTATGAATTTGGAGGAAGCTGTAAAATTTGAAGAATTGATATCACGATCAAGCGAATTACAATCAGATATGTACAACTTACCATCGACTGTGACATCCATGATGTCGTAACAATCCTCCATTTCTTTCGTCGGCGTTTCTTCAAAAAATTTCTCGTATTCATCTCTGGTTTTATAGTGCGCTTCTTTGAAAACTTGGGTTAGTGAAGATTTATTCTGCTCACAAGAGAATATAGACAAAAGTAATGATGAGTAACAAACACCTCGCGATATTATCATTTAACTATTAGCTTACCTTCAAATAGCGACACATACGCTGCAATCGTTGTGCTTCTTCATGACTAGCCAAAGCTTCTTTAAAATGAGCGCGTTTTACTACAGCAGCGCTTACGACGTCCTGTTCACATCCTTCGATTGCGGCATTAGCATCTCGAAGTGCCTTTCGTACATCAAAGATAAACGATTCATTCGAAAATGTAGTTCGATTTGTTTTCCTACTCAAGGGGGATTTATCGTGATAAGCATCGATGCTGCAAGCCTCATAGTGGTGTGCGAGTGCTATAAATAGACGGAATAAGTGGTATAAACAGTAATATGTCACTTTTACACGCCGCCTTACCTTTATAGAATTCAGATTTAAGTGGCACCAGACCAGCCCAACATTCGGGTAGATATGTGTGTGTGTCGTTGGTTTGTATATTTTTGTGCATTTCATTGTATTCGCAAGCCAGCTGTGCAGCTTCACCGGCCAAATTTTTGAAGAGCTATTCACGGTACGAAAAATTACATAAAAACCTGGCCAAACTCTTGTTTAGAACTTTGTTGGTGAACAAACTTACAGAATATGATTCGGTCGAACCATATGCTTCGATCTGTAACTCCAACTTTTCAAAGAGGCATTCACGTGTTTGCGACAACATCAACGAAACTAAAACGTCCAGAACTTGTGGTTTTAAATCCATCGATGGCGCATTTGTGAATGTATCGAATATATGACGAAAAATGCCAGCCGCCCTTAAAAAACTGTCAACTGCAGCATCAAGACCTTTCTCAGTCGAACGATCGTGACGTGCACCGATTTGTGTACAGATAGCGCCCAAATTGAATAATATGCATGCCTTCTCAAAGGCGATAGTACGTTGACAAGACGGAACACCTTCGTTGTGGTTTGAATGAATTTAATGAACGATCAACTGAGTATGCGGTGTGTTCTTGTACTAACCTGTTAGCGAATCGTACCACTCGAAATAAACGCCCAAATTCCGATCTGGTGGAAAGAATCTTCTTTCGACATAGTACAATAGATTGTAGTATCGGAAAAGTAGTGCAACTCCCTGTGCATCACGAGAAGGTGTCTTCGACGCCTTAACCGATTTTTAAATGTATTTAGTTTTCAAAAATGTTGTAACTTTACTGGCGGTCCAACCTAACTCACCTGTCGAGTATCAGTTAAATCAGCAATAGAATCTATATACATGGATGGCTCTTCGCTATAATGTTCCAGTATGAAATCCGAAAATGGATCCATAAAATTTATCTCTTTCGTTTCTTTCAGACCCAATGGTATCATGGGCATTATGCCATCACGACTAAAAAGAATAATCAATTCAATTATAGACCAACAGATGTAATTTGAGAATTACAATTACAAGAGAATATATCTTATCGAACTTTAAATCTTAAAACTTAATGGCAAAGAATACAATGATTGAGTGCAAGCAGGTCGGCGACGCTTGTAAAAATGTATGTACCGATATAGAGGAAGGGGGGATAACACAATGATAATTGTTCCAATGTCAATTCATTTTCTATCCATTTGACTTGGACATGATGTAAAGTGATATTGGTTTCATATTTCAATAAAAATAAATCAAAATATGAGAATAAATAATATATAATAATAATATATTTTTGAGATGGACATAATTGGAATATATTTTTGAGTGACTTGACAATGTTTCAAGTGAAAAATGATATATATAATTCTAAATATCAACTGTTTTCAAAAAATAATATTCGCAGTAACAAAACAAAAATTTGTATTATACTTTTAAAAGAAACGAAAAAATTTGTAATCATATACTATTTTGAAAATGAGGCGCACAAGTGAACGGACGTGTCTAACTCACTTTTAACAAAATGTCTGAACAATACGCATAATAAAATAATTTAAAATATGAGGCTCAAGTGTACCCAATTTAAAAAGTGAAGTTGTCCGATCGGACTAAAACTTGCCCAATCGTTAGTCCTGTGTGCATTGATTATTCCGAACAAATTTTGAAGTTTAGTCCAAAGGTCTCGGAGATATGGGTGTTCAAAGTTGAGAAATAGTCCTTTTTTCGGATGCGTATAACTTCTTTCCTATGGCATGAAAAATGTTGGAACAAAATGTGTTCGAAAGTGATTTTGACCACCTCTTGAAAACTCTTTTAAACATTTTTTTTTTTAGGAATGAACATTTTTTTTGCGTTTTTTAAAAGTTGAAACTTTCTTTTTTTTTTTTTTTTTGGAAAGCTGATAATTTTTAATTGAATATAAAAAAATTGCACGAGGGGGTTTTTTGTTGTCCAGATATTAATTAATTTATGAATTTTTCAATAGAAAAAAAATCATTTTTACATGTAAATTCTTCTCTATTTCCTTTTTAATGATTATTTTTATTATTAAAAATATTTCAAATGAACAGAGTATTATTTGCAAGCGCGTAATATTTTAAACTTTGGTATTATTCCGCCTAATTCGATGAAATTGCCTTAAGATGCCCAATTTTTGTTTACTACTGAGCTTTTTCAGATTTTTAGTGTACAAGGGTGTACTACAGCCCACATAGCCGTAAAAAAATGCTTAATATTAATCTTAAAAATATAAAAAAAAATTTTTTCAAGAGTTCGTCAAAATCACTTTCGAACACATTTTGTTCCAACATCGGAATAATCAATGCACACATCAGGACTAACGATTGCGCAAGTTTCAGCCCGATCGGACAACTTCACTTTTTAAATTGGGTACACTTGAGAAATAATGCCCCATATATATAGCAAAGTGTCAATTTGTCATTTGTTTCTAGGTTGTCGTAAAAACTCAAAATTACGAATATGGAGATATACTATATTGAGCTAATTCGGAAAAAAGTGTCTTATTTAGATGTCGTTTCATATAAATTATAGGCCCCTAAATATATATATAATATATACCATTAGGTGAATAGTGTTAATGCCAATTTGTTGGAAATGGAAAATGCCCATGTATATTATATATATATATATTATATATATATTTTTGAGTTCTACGTAGCATATAGCTTTAGCAATGATCCCCTGCTGACTCAATTATTTGTACACCTATATAATTGTTCAATTTTTGGCTTATTTCCAGTAGTCTTAAAAATTTAATGGTAATGCAAATTTTCCTTCAATTTCCATTAAATTTTAGTGCAAATTTTTTTTCCATTACCATTACATACTAATGGTAATGCAATTTTCAATGGAAAATTATTTTGCATTACCATTAGGTGAATAGTGTTAATGCCAATTTGTTGGAAATGGAAAATGCCCATGTATATTATATATATATATATACATATTATATATATATTATATATTATTATTAAAAATTTAATGGTAATGGAAATTTTCCTTCAATTTCCATTAAATTTTAGTGATAATTAAAATTTTTTTTCCATTACCATTAGTTTGTAATTTTTTTCCATTATCATTACATACTAATGGTAATGAATTTTTTTTCCATTACCATTACCTCCTAATGGTTATGCAATTGTTTTTTCCATTACCATTACATATTAATGGTAATGGCATTACCACTAGCTGAATAATGGTAATGATATTTTTAATGCTCTAATAATTCAATGCATTATGCCCATGTATGATATATAATATATACTCGTATGCAAGAATGATAGAAAACAAGATTGCGTCTATCGAATGTCAAAAATGAATTGTTCTGCGCATGTACGTCATAAGCGCC
>JAWNPW010001052.1:0-12594 GCA_035078745.1 Diastata ussurica
TTGACCGCCGGCCCACCGCCAGTTCCATAAAGAGAACGCTTTTCAACTGCGGCACGTTTTTTCAAGTCGGCTTTCAAATTACAATATTTTTTACGTAGAAGCTTTTGGTTACGTCTTGGGCCTGTGGTTGCCGCATTGAAATGTTCTTCAATTTCCCCCCACGCTTTATCTTTGGCGTTCGTGTTGACTTTGTCAGTCTGCTTGCACTCAATTATTTGTGTTTTTTTTTTCATTAAACCTAATAGTAATTCTATATCTTCTGCTGAGAAATTTTTACATCGCGCATCTGGCATCTTGCTTTTTATTTAAAACACAATCAGCTGTGAATTGGATAGTGCTGCCTCCGTCTCACAAAAAAATCGTGAGTGCTACCACTCTTTTTTAAAACAAATATAATCAGATGATGAAATGGTTGAAAACTCAAGTACTTACTCAAGTGAGAATTCATACTAAAACTTAAGCACAACCTTAACTTGCTTGGTGAAATCGGTCCAAATTTCAGAAAAAAATTTCTCTGTATTACATACATACATGTATATAAATGATTTGTAAAATGTGTTTTTATTGCTATACATATGTATACCTCTTGGTTGGTGTGGTCCGTGGTGATTTGAAAGATGTCACTTTTCATAAAAAATGGATTTATTTTGACAGTGGGGACTATTTTCTTCAAGTCTCGCTTAAACAGTTTGAAAACAAAAATTGAACTGAATTTTTAAGCAAATAGATAGAAAATCTTATACTATGGATGATTCTTTGGCAATGGATCAATTTTGAATTGATTTCAATGCATTTGATGCAACAACCAGCTCGAAAAACTCATGACACGTACGAGTCAAATATGTTTATTGCGATAACTTTTGAACGGTTTGGAACAAAATTTTGTGTCTCCACAAGAAAAAGGGTTGAAGGGTGTATAACTTCGTCTGCAGACCGAACTTACAATTTTGCTTACTAGCTTTCGCTAATTTTTGAATATTTTTTTCGTTTTAATAAAAACATAAATAATATATTTTATTACTAGCAAGACCCGTCAGACGTTGTTCTGCCTTCCAGCCTTACTGCACCCGAAAATACATTTATTTTGAGCTCTAAAATAGTTTTCTATAGTTTTCTTCCTTTATTCACTCGTTATTCGTTTATTCACATTATGTTGGAATGGTAGGTATTTTTTTTATCTTAATGCTAATGGGTATACAATGTTTTTGGTTTTTTGATTTGGTGTATCTTCTATCTATCTATCTATATATATAAAAGAGAATGTATGTTCGTTTTGCAATCACCCGTTGCAGTTCTCTGGTATGCTATAAATTTATTTTCAATCCGATCGGTACCAAACTTTACAAACACTATCCAGGCTATTCTGGAGGTTCCCTCATAATTTCATGAAAATCGGTTGAGCGGTTTCGGAGTTATGAGGAGACAATAATAGGTTGGTCCGAACGGTACCAAACATCACAGGAACACTCTCCATGCTATTCTAGAGGTTCCCTCAAAATTTCATGAAAATCGGTTGAGCGGTTTCGGAGTTATAAGGAGACAAACAAACAAACAAACATACATTCTCTTTCATATATATAGATTTCGTACGGTAATCATTAGATAGTAAGAAAATTTTCATATCAGTTTCATTCTTAATTTCAGTGTCGGATTAAAGATCCATGTTTCATCTAATACTAGTTGTTATTACACCCTTAAGTTTGTGCATCTGTTTATATACATACATACATATACTATTAACTATTATCTGTCTGTCTGACTTGTAATTAAATTTATTTTCATTCAAGTATCATTACACCTAATGGCAATGGTAATTAAATTTTGGTAAATATTTTTATAATGCTACAATTTGTAATAACTTTATCGCAAAACATTATTGATGACTGTGGGTCATTTATAATTAGATAGAAAAATTATTTTATTTGACCTTTGTTCACGTTCCCTTTCTTAACCAACATTTTTCGAAATGTGAATCCGTTAAAAGTTGACTTAACGAAGTGTTAATACATCGCACAAATTAAAATAGTCGCACCACAATGCTTTGGAGTAGTGATGTCCAACTCAGCTCGTGCGAGCTGTACGCTGGCTCGTACGAGCTGTACGCTGGCTCGTACGAGCTGCGTGCGAGCTCACAGTAAAAATAAAACACACACACAAACACATGCGAAGGCAAACAGTTCAATGCAAGAAAGAGAGCGAGAGAAGAGCGTAACACAGCATGCACAAACAAAAAGATAGAAAACAAGATTGCATCTTGCGCAAGTCCGTTTGTTTTGCTCACAAGCGAGCAGTGTAGACGTGACGACATAAGCGCCGAGAAATAATTGTTGTTGTATTTATTTTGAAGAAAAATGATGTTTGTTGATTTTATCGGCTTTTGTTTATATATAAGTGTATTTTAGGCTTCGGTCAAAGAATGAACAATACAAAACTAAACCGCAAAAATTTATGAGTTATAATACTTTTACCTGGGTTTTTCCTAAATTTAAAGTGCGTGGCAATACATTTCTGCTTTGATGTTGACAAGTACTGAATCGATAGGCTTTTATGACCTGCTTCTTATTTTGTTAGGTTCAGTTCAAGAAGTAAATGTTTTCTATCTGTGATTTTCCAAAAGTCACCGTTTTAATAATATTTTGTGTTTTTTATGACTAAGAACGAGGTGCAATATGTTTTGTTTTTTTAAATACTTAAAATTTTTAAATTTTTTAAAATACTTGAAATGAACTTCATTTAGTTGGTAAAAAATAAGATTACTCATTAAAAACCGGAGGTGTACATTTTTCATGCTTAAGAACAAAAATAATGCCGTAAAAAGCAAATGAAGCCACATCCAATCATTCAAGAATTCGCGCTTATATCACATTTACTTATTTTCATTAATCTATAAATTATTAAGCAAAAATAAACATGCAGAATTATAAAATAAATGTATACATTTTCGTAAATATTCATTTTGCTCTTCATATTTAACAATTTAATCGCTTGCTTAACAAATTTCTACCTTTTCTTGAAATTCTTCACACAAATTTCGGCGCTTATGACGTACATGCGCAGAACAATTCATTTTTGACACTCGATAGACGCAATCTTGCTTTCTATCATTCTTGATGCACAAATAGTATTTGATTGTGCTACAGTGGACAAATTAGGCATTCTCTTGTGTAAAATGTCGAATAAGCATGTTGTTACTTTCATGGAGAACTTAAAATTGCCTCATTCAATTCAAAGGATATATTACAAAACTTATGATAAATATTTCGATTTTCCTCTATATCATAAGTGCTATACTCGTTATGATAGTTATCATAATGCCTTTTCAAATGTGAAGTTTTACAAATTATATGTCTGCCACATATTAAACATTTGGCATCACCCCCACTATATTTGACAAAATATTGCAGTTCCCATTCTTCGTTAAAACTATTTCCTTTCACTTTATCATTGCTTTTATCCATTTTCAGATTCTTTCCTTATCAAACACGTTTGTGCACAATAAAAGGTTTTTGACAAACTGTCACATACTCAAAAAAATAAAAAGCAAAAACAAAATCGACTACCGAAATAAGCCGACCACAAGCAAAGCACACCCGAACGAACGAAAAATGTGCATTTCTGCTTGCTCGATTATCAATTTTTTGATGTTGTTGTTTTTTGATGTGGTTGTTTTTCATTCTTTGTGAGAGTAAAAGACCGTAAATCTCTTGATTTTTGCTTCCATATGTAATTTCCATTTGTAGCTTTTGCACGGCTCGCGCCAGCTCGCGTGTCATATGAGGAGCCGCTTAGTTGGACATCACTTCTTTGGAGTGCTCAATTCTAAAAACAACTTCTTTAACAAACGGTATTTTTGAAAGGCGTGAAAAGTAATATTGGAATCACTAACGTTAACCGCACATTCGAAGTCAACATCACAATCTAGATTAAATTAAATTAAATTCACGTATAATTTCATCGTCATCTAAAGACGATACACAAGAATTGAAATTAGATCAATAGTAGAATGTTTAATTAACGCGTAGACTGCCGACTACGAGATACCTCGTAGATTGCGTTCTTATCTAGGACGCCAACCCAACTACGAGATATCTCGTCCTTGTTTATTAATTACTAAGAACTTTTTTTTTTTAAAAAACATTTTTTATGCTTTTCGATGATAACTATGAATTAGAGTTTTTAATAATATAATGTGATTAAATTAAATTGTCATTTTAGGCCAGATTTCTGAAAATTTCTGTGGCAGTCAACGTGTTAACTTACCACCAGTATGTTCAAAGTCAGTATGTGCAGATTCAATGCAAGGGATATTATGTAATTTCTTGACTTCATTATACAACATATTTTTTAGATCATTGGCAGTACGACATTCTGAATTTTTTCCCCTATCAACTTTAGTCTCTCTTTTGCTCTGATTTTGAATTGATTGCAACAAGTGGTATAGACTGTGTTATTATTTCTTTGAAATTGTGCCGAAGGTATTGTCGGTAGTGAGTGAAAGATATTGATATAGATGTTAAATAAAGAGATTCTTTACAATTAATTGAAAATAATAGTATATTATTCTTGGTAGTTGAATTGAAGAAAAAAAAGCATAATTATATTTTCTTGTTTTATTTGTAGCTATAATATCAAAAGGTTTTTCATCATAATTTTCATCATATCATTAATTCTCTGATAAATGCTTCCCACTTAAATGCGTTTCACGCTTAAATAATTGTAAAATAAAGTATTTTCATAAGTTAATTTAATATGTGTATGAATTTTTAAATGCGCTTCTCGGATAAATGCCTTCAAATGCAGAATTACTGTAAATGTACATAATCTTATTTACTTCTAACGACAATCTTCATTACTTCTAACGACAATGTCACTAGGTCCTTCACCATAATTTCCATCACATCATATAATTTATAACTGATAAAATAAGGAAACGAGACCATCATTCAGTTTTCAACCAATAAAAAAAATTTAACATTGTTGATTGGTTCTAAAATAGAATATTTCGCTGCTTATTTATTGATGAGTATTAGCGTTATCCAGAATTGAAAAATTTGCTTCCGATTTTCGATTCGCGAGCATTTTTGGTTACATTTGATCCTAAGAACATCAGGTGTAATATTTAGAACCCATCGAACCTCATTCGATAGACCCGTATTGAAAATTTGAAAAAAATTGCAATAAACGGGAAAAGTTTGATTAATTTTTAAATTTGGTTTCCTTTAGGCCTCAGAACGTCAAATACAATATTTTGAGTCGATCGATTTAAAAATTAAATTTTTCGGAAAAAGTTAAATTTCTTATCATCTTATCATTATATATATACTTATACTTCAGAATGTCGAATGTAAAATTTTGAGACGATCGAATCAGGATTGATTGTCGTGGACTGTCCTTGAAAAATCCTAATATTACATTATATGGGAAAAGTTTTGTTTTTTCAAATTTGGTTTACATTAGATCTCAGAACGTCAAATATAAAATTTGGAGTCGATCGGATCAGGATGATTGGCGCGAACTGTTGTTGAAAAAATTTCGAAATGATGTTATACTAGTAAGTTCTAACGCGCCTAAGGCGCCCGTTCGTCAATATTATTCTCATATTCCTCATCCTCCCTTCTATTTTGATGTACTGATGTAAGAACCATAAATATCAACATAAGTAAATTTCAAATCAATCAACCGGTCAGGTAGTTTCGAAGGCCATGGGTAAAAAGGTAATCAATTGAGTAAAAACTTCTCTTGTGCTCCCTTGCTCCATCTATCGAGAGTCTAAAGTTTAAAAATTGTCATCTTTAAATTATAAAAGATTTAAAAAATCAAAAACGCAGCAGAAGTTTGTTAATCGGCAACAAAAAACAGATTTCCCCTTATTTCGCTTTTTAACAAATTCATATTCTTTGTTTAAACTGCAACAGTTTCTATAATTTGGCCACCAGGCGGCCCACAGTGGGAGAAAAGGACGTTTTTCGAGGTCACCACGGCCAAACACTTGTAACTTTTGAACGCGTAGGAATTTTTGATTGAAATTTTTTGCAAAAGACAGACAAAACTTCAATTATATCAGAAAACAAAACTTAAAAAAAACCAAAATTGCGGTTGATTTTATATGGATTTTTTTGTGCAAAATTCAACGTTTTTCGATGACTTTTGGAAGCGGTTAAAGGGATGAAGGAGTTGAGATTTGCCTCAGATTTGGAACATAAGCTTTGTGTATGCCTCTTTTACGCACATTAGAATGGTTTTGAGGTCGGGTAATTTTTCCGGGTACCTCCGGTACAAAAAAAAACAGTTATGTGACCTCAAAGCTACAAAAATCCATATATTTATTAGAAATCAAGCAAGAAGACGTGATATTATGTTTACCAAGTCATATTGAAAAATGTGATCATTCGGTGCACTTTCCGGTCATTTTCATCCAATTTTCGAAATTTTGATTTTCTGGCAGATTTTTCCATACAAAAATGTTACAATATTTTGTTTGCATACTTTTAGGAACATCTAAAAATTATGAAATTTTTGCTTGTTCCCGTATAAAATTTTGTGTGCATACTTCCATATGTTAAAAATTGTTTCACATACTTTCAGGATGGGCGTAATATTAAGATTTTTTTGAAAAGATGAAATTTTTAAACGAAAAAAAGACGGTCCCAGCCGTATCGTGTTTATTTGGAGAGTTTGTTCAGAATACTTTGAAATATCATAATAAAGAAACAACGGCTTAATTGCTGGTCATTTGTGACTGATTTTCTCCGCCAAAGTTGAAATTTGTGAAAAAACATTTCGGCAAAAATTTAGTTTGTCAAACCACTAAAATTAATTAATGGAAGCTCGTGGCATATAATGTTTATTCGGCAAATATATTCAGATTCAAAAAATTTATCATAAAATCAAAAGTTGCGTACTTCTTTTTATTGTTTCAAGGTTTTAGACCTCAAAAACTTACAATTTTTTAAGGGTTTTGAACACTCAGTTTTTGATGTAAAATTTTCAAACGAAAAAAATCGGGTTCCGGTGGATCGGGGTCGGTCATGTTTATTTGGAGAGTTCATTTAAAATACATTGAACTAATTTATTCAAGAAACTTTCGCCTCATAACTCTTAATCCCTGAGACTTTATGTCCTCCAAAAATAAAAATATGTGAAAAATGGATGTTTTTTCAAAAAAAATCTAAAAAATACTTTCCGACTATATACAATGAAAAGTTTAATTGATTATTAAAATAAGAAAGTAAATTTTCAGAATGAGAACTTTTCGACATACTTTGCAACTAAAGTTGTGAAAAAACCCTGAATCAGGAATAAATTTCCGTAGTTGAACCAAGGGTCAACTTTGGACGCCCGTTACAGGTAAACCAAGCTTTCCAAACATTTTCCTGAAGGGTTTTTCTAATTCAAATTTCGTTCACAACCAATCAATCAGAAATATTCAAACAACACCTAATAGTATGCTACACAAAAATGGCAATTTGACTTTTGAGTCAGCTTATCAGTGATCAGCGAAATTATTATTATTATGGAAAAAGTTTCGTTTCTTTTCAAAATGGGTTTACTTTAGATCTCAGATCGTCAAATATAAAATTTTGAATCGATCGGACTATAATTGATTGGCGAGGATGATTCTGTCCTGTTGCAAAAAACCTATTTTATGTACGATTCATCTCTTTGAAACTAATCGAGAATTATAATTTATATTATGAATTAATTAATTTTTTTTTTTTTCATTTTGTATTATTTGTAGTGGAAAATGATATTATCTAAAATAAAGTGACTTTTATTTTTCAAGGACAATCCCGTCATGATCTGTGGAAGTATTTTATAAATTTAACTCCTCGATACAAATTTTTTTTCCATTTCCATCAAAAATTTCATTACCATTGCGAATTTCATCACTATTACGAATTTCATCACCAATACAGTTTTCATTATCATTTCCATTACGTGTAAAAATTATTAAGATCGGATTAGATTTTGGTACAAACAAAATTATTGGTATCGAGTAAAAGAAGCACAATGCGAGCGGAATATGAAAAACAAAATCATATTACACAAAATACGACAACCAGTGGGCGAAAAGGCCGTTTTTTGAAATTATTTTGAACGTGTAGGATTTTCTATTGAGATTTTTTGATAGACAAGTCTTCAATTATATCAAACCACCAATTTAAAAAACAAAAATCTAAATTCTGGGTGATATTTTTTATTTGCACGTTAAAACGGTTTCGGTATCGGGGGATTTTTACATGTACCTCCCGTACAAAAACAGTTATTCGGCCTCAAAGCTTCAAAAATCAACATATTTAGACGAAATCGAGTAGATATGAAATGATGTTTATGAAGTCATGTTGAAAAATAAAATCAATAGGTAAACTTTTCGCTTTTCACCCAATTTCCGAAGTTTGGGGTTTCTGGCATACATACAAAAAATTCATATAATATTTATTCGGCAAATTTATTCAGATTTAACCAAGCTAAGGTTCAAGTTTTTGCACACTCAGTTTTTAATGTAAAATTTTCAATCAAAAAAATTAGGTTATGGCGGAAAATGTGGCGCCATGGTTATTTATTCAAAAATGTATTAAGAAGCTTTCGCTTCATCCTTTTTAATCATAAAAACTTTAAATTGAAAACCATTTCGCGCGCACCTCTTAGCACCAATTTTCTATTAAGTAACTCTAATCAATATGAGGAAATATAACTGTATTTGGCTACCTCCCAAGTCCTTCTATAACATTATGCGCCAACATTTTTGTGATCGGTATTCCACTAAAGTTTTCCTATGTACGTTGGCCCCCTGAACACGAAAATCGCAATAAAATTTTTTTCTATAGATAGGATTCCGCGCAATGCAGTTTTGAATTTTATATTTTTTTTTTTGCATATACTCTCATATATTTTGAGTTCAAATCAACCGATCTGGTTAGATAGAATGGCAAACTAGCAATAATTAAATTGTCTACAAATTTTGTTAACCAACTTTGACAATCGGCCAAGTAACGGAAATTTAAATCGAAAATTCTCTAAATCTTCAAAAAAAAAAAAAAATACCAAAAACGCAAAAAAATGGAAAGTTTATCATTCTGTACATGGAGATAGTCATTTTACGAAGCACCAAGACCAAGCTGCCTTTGAAAAAAATCTATGGAAGAATAACGAAGTTATAGACGATTGATAATGATTCTAAAATTTGTCAAGTTACTTCCTTCATTAGTTTTCCTATTAAATAGTTTCTTTTTGATATTTTTTTGATACTTAGTGAATTTTCGATTCAAATTTCGTTAACAAAATACAAAATCTATGTCAATACCATTCAAATGGATGGTAAAAGGGTATTCATTCAATGCAATCGAAAAACTATATTACGCCATAAAATCGGAAAAAATAAATGAACGAAATAAATGAAAAAATTTTGTACCATCACTCAATCGACTGTAACTTCGTTATTCCTCCACGGATATTTTCGAAAGTAACTCATTTCCTTCGTAAAAGGGCTATCTCCATGTACAGAATGATGCACTTACCATTTTTTTTGTGTTTTTGGTATTTTTTTGATGATTTAGAGAATTTTCGATTCAAGTTTCCGTAGCAAAATACGACTTTTTAGTAAATTTCGCCGAAACTACTGGGCCGATTGTCCAAATTGGTTAACAAAATTTGTAGACAATTTAATTATTGTTAGTTTGCCATTCTGTCTAACCAGATCGGTTGATTTGAACTCGAGATATATGAGATTATATACTAAAAAAAAATAAAAAATTCAAAACTGCATTGCGCGGAATCCTATCCATAGAAAAAAATTTTATTGCGCTTTTCGTGTTCTGTGGGCCCACGTGCTAAGGAAGAATTTAGTGGCATGCCGATCACAGACATTTTTTCTCATTTTGCTCACATTACACTATTACAATGTGTTATTATGGACTTCCAAAAAGATTTGAAGCTAAGCGCAGATTCTTACAAATTTGATAACATCTACCACAAAATTTACGTGTGTATTCTTATTCATCTAGCTGTCAATTACCCTTATAAGAGTTATATATTATTTATATCAACAAAAATTCATTATTAACGACTTTATATTACATTTTCAAAAAAAAAAAAAAAAATAGAAGAAAGGATCACACATCGACGTAAAATTCTATTCGAGAAGAAGGGAGCAATACTAATTATATTGAGTGTGGGCTGGAATCAACTGCATTCGATACGAAAAAAAACAAAAACTCGATAACAACATTACTAACAACTACAACTATTACTTTTTCGGGTTGATCGATCGTTGTTGTTGCTTGTTGTTGTAAAGCCACAACAACGTGAAATGTTGCCATTCACACCACAAGTGGTCAAACGATTGTTAGCACTCAAAAAGGGGAACGAAGACAGCGTCGAAGGCAGGTGGTCGGAAAAAGCTGTGAAGAATCTCGTTAAGAAAATAAAAAAAAATTCAGCACTCGAAGAACTTGAACGCGCTATATCCACGCAGAATTGCAATACACGGTGTGTAACGGTACCACGTAGCAAACCAGCTGCCACCGGCGAAAGTCTCCGAAAGGGCTTACCGCATGTAATATATTGCCGTTTATGGCGTTGGCCAGATTTGCAATCACAAAATGAATTAAAACCATTGGAGCATTGCGAGTTCGCGTTCCATTTGCGTAAAGACGAAATTTGCATAAATCCGTATCATTATAAGAAAATCGAACTGTCGATACTCGTGCCGAAATCATTGCCGACCCCTCCCGACTCGATTGTGGATTATCCATTGGACAATCATACCCACCAAATACCAAACAATACAGAGTACAATGCTGCAACAATACGCAGCGCATCGCTAAGTCCCCCACAGTACATGGAGTTGGGTGGATCGACAGCGACGACGTCAGCAACAACGTCACCAACGCATCATCATAATCATCATTTACATCAGCCACAGCATTCTCCGTTACTTGTAGGCAGCGGCTGTGGTGCTGGTATGAGCGGCGGCGGTGGAGGCTGCAGTGGTGGCGGAGGTGGAAACAGTTCAGCACAACAATTGAATTCAAGCTCAAACATACCGCCAGGCGTATGCAACATGGACTCACAATCGAGTGTATTGAGCGTCGGCAGTAGCATTCCGAATACCGGCACTCCTCCACCCGGTTATATGAGCGAAGATGGCGATCCAATTGACCCCAACGACAATATGAATATGTCACGTTTAACACCGCCAGCAGATGCTGCACCCGTTATGTATCACGAACCTGCATTTTGGTGCTCCATCTCCTACTATGAGCTAAACACTCGCGTTGGTGAAACATTTCATGCATCACAACCATCCATTACAGTCGATGGCTTTACCGATCCATCTAACTCGGAACGCTTCTGTCTCGGACTACTATCCAATGTTAATCGAAATGAAGTCGTTGAACAAACTCGTCGCCATATTGGCAAAGGCGTTCGTCTCTATTATATAGGTGGAGAAGTTTTTGCAGAATGCCTCAGCGACTCATCAATTTTTGTTCAGAGCCCGAATTGTAATCAACGCTATGGTTGGCATCCGGCAACAGTATGCAAAATACCACCTGGTTGCAATTTGAAAATTTTCAATAATCAAGAGTTTGCCGCTTTACTCTCACAATCAGTGTCACAAGGATTCGAAGCGGTTTATCAGCTCACACGTATGTGCACCATACGGATGTCATTTGTGAAAGGTTGGGGCGCCGAATATCGCCGTCAAACTGTAACATCAACTCCATGTTGGATTGAACTACATTTGAATGGTCCACTGCAATGGTTGGATCGTGTACTAACACAAATGGGTTCGCCACGTTTGCCATGCAGTTCGATGTCGTAAATACAATCAATCAACACTATTGAGCCACGCTAAACGTTGAAGTAAGTTTTTAAGACAGTTAATTTTAACTAAAATTTATAACCAATTGCTAATATTTTCTAAGAATCGTTTTCACACCAGAGTTCAGATTCACCTTGTGTATGTGAAAGTACTAAAAACGTATTTGAGAAATAAGAGAACGAATCATTAATGAATTAAAAAAAATAAGAACAATAATATTGTAATAAATATTTGTTAAGAAATTGGTACAATGAAACAAACATACATATTTCAAAATTTTATTCAGTTTAAAAAAGAAGAAGTTAAAGAAGTCAAATCAAAGCGCTTAAGGTCGTTAACAATAACAATGATTGGACGTTAAATCAATTTTTGTAAGCCGTTCACAATAATTCATTTGGCATATTTATCCTATTTTTTACATCCTCGGTGGAAGTTATTTACGCGAAGCTATTAAAATTTTCCTCTCAATTCGCACATTTTTCTAATATATTTCGAGAATTTTTTATTTTTGTATCTATTTAATTTCTATCATATCATTTCTAGTTCTTAAAAAAAAAAACAAAAATGTGTTTAAGTGTTTTTATAAAGCTTTTTCGTCTTCTTTTTTTGTTTAAAATGAAATATGAATTTCATTTACAAGGGATTGTTTTGATAGTGGTAAGGGAAGTACACCTGTTATGGGCACCGTTTTTACCTCATAACTTTTGACCAAATGCATATTATACAAATATATGTATATCAATTAAAAGCTAGACGTCTTAGCTAACTGT
>JAWNPW010001053.1:0-12591 GCA_035078745.1 Diastata ussurica
GTCTTCTACATCGGTTGCATCATCATCAGGATCAGACTCATCGTTTTCATCAGTTGCAGAGTTCGTTGCATCGGTTGTGACAGATTTGTAAAGCACCGCCAATACAGCTAACTGAATGCCGTGAACTAAGCACAGATGGTGTCCTGGTGCAATAAGTCGGCCAATTTTTTGCATTACTGCTGCTCCATCTGTGGTGATACTGACAATGTCAACATCAAGAGACAGTCCGAAAATATCAAGCTTAGACTTCACCAGTTGGATACATTTTTCCGCAGGAAGACTTCCATGTATGCGGACTAGCCCAAGATTCCAAAATGTTCCTTTAGGATTACCAGAATGAACATTGATGTTCAAATATCGTCGGTTTCTCGTCGAAGTCCATTCATCAAATGTAAGGCTTAGTCCATTTGCACGATTCTTTTCAATTTCGGGAATAATGTTGTTCCGTATTTTAGCTGCATATTCGTTTACTTGTTTACGGATTGTTTTGGGACATTTAAGTACGTCCAAATAACCTTTTGCAGCTTATAATTTTCGCACATCCTTTGATGTGCAAAACACTGACATTGGATTCCTATCACTTCCAGTCATCCGCGATAAAACAGCCGGCAAAATTTCATCGTCATTTTTGGGAAAAAAATTGGAGATTTTGAGTTGAGGGGACTGGACTGTCGATTGTAAAGGTCTACTCTCGTCATTCCTCTTTAACAAGTTGGTTTTATGTACCAACTTGAGATGATTGTGTAGAGCACTTGTAGATCCTCCATCAGAACGTCCATTTTTTTCCCTCTAAAAATGCATCTACACCGATTTTGTTCCTTTATCGATTGCCTCAAAATGCATACCTTTGTTTTCCATGGTTTTCAGACTTCCTTAAAATGAAAAGAACACTATTTCAAGAAAAAAAAATAAGCACCGCGAAAACGAATATGAAACTATTCGCAACGTACATTGAAACTTTAAAATTACGAGTTCACATACAAAGAACGGATTAAAGAACGGCCAAATTTCACTTGACTTATTTTATTCTATACCGGCCACAATAATAAAATATTTCATCAAATTACATATGCTTGTTAAAAAAACGGAAAGAATCAATAACCAAAATAGAAATGCAAGAAAAAAAATCTGATTGCTCTAAATCTGTAACAACTGAGCAAAAAAAAATCACTATGAAGAAAAAACAACAAAACTGTTTCAAGAAACAACATATCGCTGTTTATTTCACCAATAATGTTCTGCTATTCGGTGAAATTCAACCGTTATTTCATTCTCAGTTGTTTTTTCATTCTCAGTTGATCTTTAACAGTTCCATGTTCAACAAATGTGAAAAAACATCTGACTGCTCTGAAAACATACGATATGAAAAAGAATATATCACTGTTGTTTTCGATATTCGATAACATGAACTGACTGTTCTTTTGAATGAACAGTGAAAAAATCACCGACTGTTCTATTTCGCTCATCTCTAGTTTCAATGTACCCACGAAAACCGGTTAACCGTAACGTATTAACCGGTTAACGGTTATCAAAAAATGAGCCCGGTTAACCGGGTAACCGGTTAACGATTAACCGGTTATCCAATCCCATGATGAAGAAACTATTTTTCTATATTACTGGTTTTTTATTTTATGTATTTTTTTTTTTTTTTTTTTTTAAAACAAAAAAAAATCAAAGTTTATTAAAAACGATAAAATTTTTCAACTTTCGATAAACCTTTTATGGTCTCCGATCACTCCTTCTGGATGCTACAAAGAGACACACAAACTTAATTTCACCGGAAGGGTATAATGAAAAACTCCACGTGACAATCATTTGAACAATCACCGATATGTATTAAATATTCAATTATTGATGCGAAGAAGGAAAAAACAACCACAGTGATGTCTAATTGCACTTGAACACTTGAAGGTTTTGCGCTTAAATTGATGCAAAATACTGAAATGAGTATCAAGATAAATCATTTGCGATTTGCTCGATGTTACTTTTTCACAAGCAAAATATTATTCATCGTCTTTTTTCAACTTCTATACTTCAACAATATTTTTTATGTTTTCAAGCTGTTGATAACCTCACACCCATTTATAGACTCAGCCAGACTTCTCAGTCTGTCGGTGATGCTGACTTTGACTAGGGCGAGCGCCTTTTAATCAGCGACGAGAAAAGAAATCATGGAAATAAAAAGGATTAAATAAATAAATCACTCCTTTTTCACTACATTTTCAGCATGATTTCCAACGTCGTTTTTTGTTTGTTTTTTTATTTTTTTTCAATACAGATTTATTTTTTCATTATTTTTTCCCCTCTGCCACTGCACGTCTTGTTTTTTTTAAGGATTCGTCTTCCAACTCATTCCAATTAATGAGTTAAAAATTGCGGAGTTGTTATCCTTGCAGCCAGCCAAGCTAGCACACAGTTTCTTCTTTTCTATCAACACAAAATTAATGAAGATTTTTCTAAGTTGACATCATTGAAATGTATAGAATATATATAAGTGTGTGTGAGTGTTCAGTTGAAGGAAAAAATACGAAAAAAAAGAAGTAAAAGGATGTTGTCGCAGCAAAAAGAAATCATTTGATTTTTAATTACGCTGATTTTTTATTAGACAAATACCTAAAAAGGAACTAAAAAAAAAAAATATGCAGGAGTAGGAAGCAAACACCTCAAATCATTGAGTTTGTATTCGTAACTTTATTTTTATATAATTTTTTTCCAATTTGTACATTATTTTGTTGCTATTTTGCCTGCAGCATTATTGCTAGTACTCAAGGAGCGAGAAACGGACTATATGACTGGCATACTGTTTTTGCCAGACTACGTCTTGTTGCGCACATCAATGTCGTGGTGGCCACTTGAGCTACTTTCAAGATTGTCTTTTCCTTTATTTTCTTTGGTGATATTAAAAAAGAAAGGGGTTTCAACTTAATTAAACCATTTTTTGTACTTTTCATTTCGGCATTTTTATTTATTTCGATTTTCTTCACATACTTTTTATTATACCCTTCACCAAGGGTATATTAAGTTTGTGTGTATGTTTGTAACACCCAGAAAGAGTGACCGGAGACCATATAAAGTATATATATATACTGACTAGTAACGATAGGGAAATCGATCTAACTATGTCCGTCCGTGCTTTCCTCCGTCCGATAGTAGTAGTTCAGATAATCGAACCCCATTTGGCACACAGACTCGGTATATGTACCCCATGAGCAAGTTTAAAGCGTTCTTGGATTGGACCATTTTTTCGAATACCTCCAGTACACCGATGTGCGTGTTTTTGACTTTTTTGAAACTTTTATGGACATAAATCCTACAAATATTTGTAATTTTAAATGAGTTGAGCAAGAAACTTTTTACAAAAATTTTCAACCAAAGAAGTTCACTTAAAGATTATCGTCCAAATGCAAATATGAATGGTGAATGGTATTAAGTAGTCGGATTTAACAGACTATAACGTTCTTTTTAGTTCTATTGAAATTTGACTAGAATGGCAGCTGTCATCATATTGGAGAAAAAAAATGGCCGAAACGATAGAGGAAAAAAGTGGTAACTAAATAAACTGACAACAAAAGTGCTTGGAATTGTCTTTAATTAAGTGTGACAAACTGTGGTGCATTTGTGAAATGTGGTTGGTAAGGATGCTGCCAAATCGAAAGGCAGCGTGTTTGGTTAGAATGTGTGAGAGAAGGAATACTGTTCTTTCGAATTTTGTATTGGTCTGAATAAGTTAACTTTATTTCAAAGCGATGAAGAGGAAATTCAGCAGCTATGACTTCTTAAAACAATGACAATCCTCATATTTTAAAATAGTTTTTCAGTATGTACTTTCCTTATGTAACGCATATTTAATAAATATAAAATGCGTCGTATCAACAGCTTTTGAATCGGTTTTTCGTACAAATTGTTTGTATGAAATTGAAAATATTCACATATGGAAATCAGCTCAAAAATTGATATTTTACCAGAAAATTTGTGTGGGGAACCTCCGATCTCCACAGGCATTATTTTTAACCAAAATATTGAAAAATAAAAAACGAAAAGAAATTGGGGAATCGAGACTCTCTCAAGTTTTGAGCCACCCGAATATACGTACATATGACTATTTATTATACCCTTCAGCAAGGGTATATTAAGTTTGTGTGTCTGTTCGTAACACCCAGAATGAGTGACCGGAGACCATATAAAGTATATATATTCTTGATCATCATCCGACTGTCATTCGTCCGTCCGATCGTAAGCAAAAACTAGATAGTACGAGTTGAGATAACCGAACCAAATTTGGCACACAGACTTTGTATATGTGCCCCATCCTCAAGTGTAAAGGGTTTTTTGATCGGACCACGTTTTCGGGTACCTCCAGTACATCGATATGTGTTTTTGTGAAAATTTTGACATTTTAATGGAAACAAATCCTACAAAATACAATATTTTCCTATGAAATTTGGCACATTTATGCCAATCAATGATATAAATATTTGGTCCAAAACTGGGCGTGATTCGCCCACTTTTCACCATTTGAATCGAATATTTGTAATTTTAAAAGAGTTGAGCAAAGAACCAAAGAAGTTGACTTAAAGACTATCGTCCAAATGCAAATATAGAAGGTGAAGGGTATTAAAGTAGTCGGTTATAACCGACTACAATGGTATAGAAGCTTCGGTGCAAGCCGAAGATACTAATCTGCTACATTTCTGGTTTTTATATTAAATTTTTCTACTTCTATGTTCTACTTTCTACGTTTCTGGAACGGTTAGCAGCATCTGGAAGTCATTTTTTTTCTTTTTTTTGAGGAATGATAGATCCTGAACTAATATGTAATATGAAGTTAGATTGTTATTTTTGAAAAACAAAAAATTTAATTTTACTTCAGTAAAGGAAAGGCACAGCTGTCTATAGAGAAAGTACGCATCGCATTCAACTGTTACGCAATGACTCGTCTGCTTTCGATCTGGTTTTCTATCATAACGCAATGTAAACTATTCTTTAATTATTATAGCAGTAAATAATGATTATAATCATATAGAATGTTTTTGAAGGCAGCAACCATAAGACCTAAGTTCAAACTGTGCTCGTTGAGAATAAACTCAGTTTCTGAATCTCTATATAAATAAAACTGAATCTGAGCCCACACACCTGTCAATTGTATTGAATACTATTTTTTTTTTTATATTTCTTTTAAGGGAGTTTCGTTCGAAATTGAAGTTTGATTTTGAATAAATTGTGCTTAAAAAATCAACAATAAATAATGTGGAAAATGTGAAACAATTTGTAATTTATACAATTGGAAAACGCGCTCCGAGTCAGTGGGTTAAATACTCCAAATTAAACCTTCTGACAAACAAAATAAAAAACAAAAGTGTGTGAGATATGGTGAAAAATTTTATTCCGTCATAAAGGTCATTGAATATTATTATATTATAAAAATTACATGATTCGAATGGTCTCCATGGGTAAGTTTCCATTGGTTGATACATGAGCTCCATTTTGGAATATTGAATTCCCGCAATGGCTCAACTAATGATCATCTCCAGCTGGGCAAATAATGGTATTCTATGACCTATCAAGCCAAATGAACAATAAAAACTTCGACTATATCTCATATGCAAAGTTATCAATTCAAATATTTAATACACCCGCTCTTATTGAAAGACCAGACCATCAGTTAGAGCCTACCTAATACGCTTGACCTTCTTTATTTCCATCTGAATGGTTAACTTTAAGTCAACTTCTCTGTTTGAAAATTTTTGTAAAAAGTTCGTTGCTCAACTATTCGATTAAAATTATGAAAGTGGGCGTATTGCGCCCAGATTTGAGCGCAACATCGATGTAATTTTTTACGTTTTGTAGCAATGAAAGTGTTTGTAAACACATAAGAATGTACTGGAGGGTCTAAAAATATATATATTTTGGAAGGGAGGGATCTATGGAAGTTGAAGAAAATAAATCTTCAATGTTTTCAATGTTTCAGCAGATTTGAGAATAAATCATCCGCTCAAAAACTTCTCGTTAAATCTTTCCGAAAAATTGAATTTTACAATAAGAGGATTTACTTCTTTTAAAATTATTTAATATGATAATATAAAACTTGTCACTTACACTTTCCGTATACCAAATTTCATCATAATATCTTGAAAGTTTTTGAATATATTTTCAAATAAAAATTTGGTATTGTATACAATTTTATTGTTGTATTGCTGGTTTTAAACCGCAGTAGCGACAATGTGCGACCAGTCAACCATATCGACATAAGCAGCTTCAAATCAACGAACACGTTCTCGAGGAATGAAAAGTGAAAAAATACAGAAAATAGGTATGAGCAAAATGAATAACGTTGACGATATGGTAGATATGACGAGTGAGTGTGTCGTCGCTTGATGCATTTTAGTAGGTTTCGTTGACATCGCCTTCCGCGTCTTCGGTTATAAGAAGTTTGCGCCTACCACTTACGATATGGTTTTGTATTTGATGCATACAAAAAGGGTTAAATAACTTAATACATCTTGGTATGCATGTATGTGCATGTGTATTTATATTTTTTTTCTTTTGTTGAACGAATCGTAGGCTGAATTGTTGCTAAATTTTTTTTCTTCTGAAACTGATTCGTTTTGCTTTGTTATTGCTTGTGATTGTCCGATAGGACAATTGGTTATAAATAACGACGAACGTAAATAATCAGCTAACTATAAATATTACACATCGTTCATTTACGACTATTGAAGGAGTCAATTGGTGGTACGTTTGCGTATTAATTCGTGTTGTTTAGTTAGACTGGTTTACTGACACAAAAATGAAATAATTTTCAATGAGTCATTCACTGTCATTATTTAAAAATATGGGAATTTATGAGTGATAAACTGGCAAGAAATTTGACTCAGCATCTGGCAAAGTAAGAAATTTTTCAAAAAGACAACAATTGAGTCTCTATCGAGATTTCAGTTAGTAAGACGCT
Organism: Diastata ussurica; assembly: GCA_035078745.1. Classification (NCBI taxonomy): domain Eukaryota; kingdom Metazoa; phylum Arthropoda; class Insecta; order Diptera; family Diastatidae; genus Diastata; species Diastata ussurica. The sequence goes on from JAWNPW010001053.1 coordinate 6,950, forward strand.
CTTATCAACGCCATGTTTTGTATAAACTCTTTAGTCTATGCATTATATTGTATTAATTTGCTCATAGTATTTTGATCGCATTGCAGTTTATTAAAAATTGGCTTAATTTAAAAACAGTCGTATTCGTTTGCTTACTTAAGATGACATTATACTAACAGCTAAAATTCAGTTCCGGCAATTTCGATCTTGAGGATGCACCACGTCCTGGAAGGCCTCTTGAAGCCGATGTGGATAAAATAAAGTCGTTGGTCGATGCAAATCGTCGAATAACAACTCGAGAGATTGCTGAAAGATTAAATTTGTCTAACGCGACCGTTCACAAGCACAGGAAACGTCTAGGATTAATTTCGAAGCTTGACATATTGGTTCTTCATGTTCTTACAGAACGAAATTTGCTTCGTCGCATTAACGACTGTGATTTGCTTATCAAACGTCAAAGAAATGATCCATTTTTGAAGCGTATTGTTACTGGCGACGAAAAGTGGGTTGTTTACAAGAATGTAAAGCGCAAGAGATCATGGTCTTAAAAGGATAAACCAGCTCAAACCACTTCGAAAGCCGATATTCACCAAAAAAAGGTTATGTTGTCTGGTTGGTGGGATTTCAAGGGGATTGTATATTTTGAGCTTTTGCCGGACAATACCACGATTAATTCAGAAGTGTATTGTGATCAGCTGGACAAATTGAGTGATTCAATCAAACAGAAGAGGGCAGAATTGGCCAATATAAAAGGTGTAGTGTTCCACAAGGATAATGCGAGACCTCATACAAGATTGATGACTCGCCAAAAGCTTTTGCTGTTTGAATGGGATGTGCTACCACACCGACCATATTCTCCAGACTTAGCACCTTCGGACTATTACTTGTTCCGGTCTCTGCAAAATTTTTTGGATGGGAGAACCTTCACCTCAAATCAGGACGTCAAAAACCACTTGGACCAGTTTTTTGCCAGCAAGGATCAAAAATTTTATGAGCGTGGAATCAATCTCTTGCCCGAAAGATGGCAAAAGGTATTGGATCAAAATGGAGAATACATAATTTCATAAAATGTTTTACACAATAAAAAAATCGTGTTTAAATTGCACTAAAAAAAACGAAATTACTTAGTGAACGACCCAATAGATACATTTCTGCGCTTATGCTGATGGTAAGTACTATACAAAAGGCGAATTTTGAAATTTGTATTCTAATTACACGGTGCGACACTGAAAATACACCTGACTAACGGTATTGTGTAGGTTGTAAATTTGGTCGAATAGAACTTAAAAATATTTTTCTTATATATTTAGAACCCTCCAAATTTTATTTATTTAAAAAAAAATGTTTTTTTGGACTTTACAAACGGATTTATTGATAACTAGGCCATTTTTCAATAAATTTTCAAAATTGAAAAGTAACAAGATAGACCTTCCGAAAATGGGCTTGATCGTTCCAAAATGTTGAAAACTGAAGTACATACAGTTAAAAACATTCGAAGTTTTAAATTTTTTTCATGTTTTTTCCACTTCAACAAGCAACAACCTTGTACATATTAAATGTCGATAAGATTGAGCAATCTATAATGTTGGTTATGCCATACTTATCGCAAACTGGAACAGAACATTGCAAAGATGCTATGCCTGTCTCGTTTAGCATTTTTGAAATCCAAAAGGATTTTAATCAATTAACAAAATAGTTCGAGAATAACAAAAAAAAGATAAATGAGATGACTGGCTTTGAACTGTCGATGGAATTAGATAATGCAGTTGCAACGACTTGTACGATTGTTTCTGCAACTATGGTCGATGCGACATTTATTTTTGACGGGGTAATCGCCTCAACTCAAGCGTGGGGCTTACTGTTCACGTCACCTATATCGCCTGTTCCATCGCCAACTCCTTCGCCTATTCCATTGCCTTTTACCATCAACATTCGCAAATGCGATTAAATCGTTGTCCTCTGCGAGTTGATTAGCTCAAGCTGATGATGGATGTCAGGCAAAAATACCTGCTGCCATCACTGTACCACTGACTCATAATTTAAGAATGTATGTGCCTCGTAAATCAGTTTTGATTGCAAGATTTGCGGAAGATACAACCGAAACTGAAATACGACAATACATTTCGACCTTTTAGAAGCCCTTTTCGAGCCTGGATGAGTACAAATTCGTTTTCTCATCGCTTCAAGCTTGTGATTTTGAGCAAATTGAAAAAGTTGATTTCTGGCCCACTCCTGCAGTGGTGCATAAGTATATGCCAAGGAATCGTCCTCGTCGGGCGACAGCTGTTATACCATCCATTGTTGGACAACTTTCAAAAAACTATATGCTTGCTTCTCTATATTATATCAGACTGTTCGTGGTTTAAGATCAAAATTTCCTGAGATTTACTGCAACAGTAACATTTTTTGCCTTCGATATAATTTCGATAACTACGATATGGCTGCATGCAGATATCCTTCAAAATGAAGTTTTTTGTGATATTCAATATTAAGATTGGATCGAGCTGCACGACGTGGTGGTGGCGCCTTAATTGCTCTTCGGCTCTCTCTGTCTGATGAAGTTATTTGAAATAATGATACTTTAGATGTTAAGTTTATTGCTGTGAAAGCTCAATTGACGTTGTCGAACTTATATTTATCTTGCTTATACTTGCCGCTTAACTCAGATTTAGCAACCTATGAAAGACATGCTTTTTTAATTGAAAATATGGTTGATATGATGACTCCGTCAGATATGTATGTAATAATGGGTAATTTCAACTTACCAAATATAAACTTGGATGAAAGCGATGACTCAAATTTTTTATGTCCGGTTGTGAAAGGTTGTGAACTAATTGATTTGTTATTGAATTTACCAGTTCAGCAGATTAACAATATTCGGAACGCCAATGGCAAGCTCTCAGACCTGATATTTTTGAATGTACTTAGTGACGTGCTATTAGTTATACTGCGCCTCTTTCACTGCCTGAAGACTCGTACCATTCTTCAATTGAGATTTCTTTACGCCATAATTTAAGACCGACACTGAAATGGAATTTTCACTCTGCAAACTATGTCGCACTGAATCTTGATCTATCATCTATAGAGTGGTCTACTGTTTTTAATACAATGAATATTGATGTTGCTGTGAATAATTTTTATAATACGATATATGGACCATTTCGCCTTGACTAAATCCAGGCAGTCAAGGTCAGAAGTCAGATTTTCATGGTTCACACCTCACCTGCAATAAATGAAGAATCGGAGAAACAGATTATACAAAAAGTTCCAGAGAACTGGTACTTTTTCTGACTATGGACATTACTCGTACGCGAATCATTTATTTAATAGCGCGAATAGAGCAAGTTGAGAGCTATACCTTTCGAAGCTGAAATGTAATGTGAATCGTAATCCAAGAATTTTTTATATGTTTGTTAATACCAAACGCCGGTCCAAATCACTTCCGTCTGGTATGAGACTAATTGGAAGGCACACTAAAAAAAAGCTTCTGTCTATCGACTCCCAATACCCGTTCTGTATTAAGGGTGAATATAACTATATGTCACCAATCATTGACACTGTTGATGTTATGCAGTACCTTCAGTTGTTAAAACTTGTTTACTTTTGTGGTCCGAACTCTGTTCCCAATGCTGCGCTAAAGTTTTGTGTAGAATCGCTGCTTGAGCCGTTAATCTGGGTATTTAACACATTTTTAACATTCAGTAAATTTCCTACGGTTTGGAAGAATCCTATTTATTTCTGATTCATAAGCAAGGTGCGAGAAACGATACCTCAAACTGCCGCGGTATTGGGAAGCTAAGTGCAATACTCACTCACTTTCTTCGGACACTGATTTCAAACTGCCAGCATAACTTTTTTAAGGGAAGGTCAACTAAGACAAACTAGCTTGAGTTTACAACTTTGATAAATTCTGGCTTGACCGGTCTGCAGTCTGATGCCGTTTTTATGGATTTTAGTAAGTCCTTCGATATATCATGATTTGTTACAAATGAAACTCTATAAAATGGGCATTCGTCCAAACTTCTTAAAGTTTAGATCAATTTCTGTATCGATGCTGATCAAGAATACATATACTTTATGCGGTCTCCGATGCTTCTTTTGAGGTGTTACATATATCATATTTAAGTTAATAAACCATTTCCACCTTTGCTGAATGGTATAATTATATGATTGATTTGATATAGGAATCGTTTTCGTATGGAAAGCTAGCCGTCAACAACATACATAGGTCAAATTTATCAAATGCACGAACAACAGCATCAACAGCATCAAAGCAACCACAAACAAAATGAGAACCAACTAAATATCAATAAAATCTGCAATACAAAAAAAAAATCATCTCATAAATAATCATTAAATTGAAATCAAATAATGAAAGTGAAACAGAAATAAAAATGAACAGAATTGTACGAGAATCAAAATCAGAATTGATGATTATTGCTTTTTGACAGAGCGGCGTTCGTTCGGCACACTTGCCCACAAGTATATGCCGAAGCTGAATATGAAACAGAAAGAATTCGAGTATACAGGAAAAAGAGAAAAAAAAATAGAAACAATAAAAATGTTGAGACGTAGAAGACGAAGATATAGGAAGCATCATAAAACTGCCAACAGCTGCAACTGTTAAATGTCTCATATAGCAAAAACAACAACAACAACATTGTTAGAAGGTTAGTATCAATAAAGTAGTATAGAAAAATATTTATGATCGTGTTATATAGTAAGTGCAAAATAATAGCATCAACAACAACAATAGTGCGGATGTGTACGTGTGAGTTCGTATGTACAGGCGGAGAGACAAAAACTGATACACGCACTTTTTATACTCTTAGTTATGCCGGACTGTGTGCGATGAAGAGAACAAAAAATCTCCAACAATTACCACAAAATTATATGCGAGAAACGTGTATACATTTGTTTGTGCCTCTGTGTGTGTAGGAAGCAATAATGCACTCCGCACTTTTATTTCTTTTTCATTAGCACGAGATAATGTATCCCAGCCATTCAAACATTTTTGGTTTCTTTCAGAAATGATGCTACTTCGTTTAGATTTCGTAGTGACTTCACGCGGTCATTAATGAATGAAATTTATCTCTGATAACTGATCCAATTGGAACAGAACCGATGCAAAATAGATCTTCGAGAATCAACCGGGGAGACTCCTCTCCTGTATATTTCAGAAGAATGTTGGTAAAAAAAATCTGGTAGTCATATTTCAATCTCATCTCATTTGTCTTCAGCGTGCACGGAAGCTACTGTACCAGTCATAAGTTGTCATCATAAAAATACTTTTCAGATTTTGAAACGGTTACATATAGAGAAAGGAAATTTCCTAAGGAAATTTTTGGAAAGGTAATGAAGCTTCAGTGCTCAACGTAGAAATATTTTTATAGTATTATTGGTTTTCAAACACATTTTGAACTATAACGCTCTGCGACAAAAATCAACTTTTTTCGTTACCCATCAAAAAATCATCAAACTAGAGTTCATATATAGTAAAACTGCGTGCTCAGTTTTTTATTTTTTGATCGCGTTTCCGTTTTAAAGGACTTTGAAGTTTAAAAGGAATTAAATTTTCGAAAAATCTATTTAAATACTTATACTCATTGTATGATAACAATATGGGCATCAAATGAAAGAAGAGAATCCCTATTTTTTGAAAA
>JAWNPW010001056.1:0-12583 GCA_035078745.1 Diastata ussurica
AGATAGACAGACAGACAGACAGACATGGCTAGATCAATTTCTTTTTCGATGCTGATCAAGAATATATATACTTTCTGAGGTCTCCGATGCTTCTTTTAAGGCGTTACATGAATCGTCACAAAGTTAATATACCATTTTCACCTTTGGTGAATGGTATAAAAAATGAAGGCCACGAGACCAACCACGTTCGTGTTATGCTTCGTTTGCCTCGACGTGGGCGCCACGTTGAAAGGCCTCGTTTGCCCCCTCGTGAAGAACGCTCGAACAATCACGTTTGTGTTAGGCCTAGTTTAGCACGACGTGCATCACACAAAGTTAAATCAATACACGGATGACACAAGAATATTTCTTAAGTACAAATATTCATATCAACCCTATGGATTTTCATATTTTTGCAGTGACACTGCATGGCGGGCGGCAATGTTTAGGCCAAAACGAATTTTGTAGCATAGTTTAAGTTATTTTAGTAAGAATTGATTTGATGTTGATGTCTTGGCTCGATTGTATAAAAAGAAATTGAACACTCTTTTTGTCGCCGCTTTGAATATTATTTTTTTTTTTTTGTTCTTATTCGAATAAGTCGCTGTTCCAATTTGAGTATGAATTTTGTCATTTTTGATATCTTAGTTAGTAGTCTATAAACAGCACTCCGAGCAAATAGTAGTTTGTAAATAGCACCCCGAGGATTATTGTAAAGGAAAGTGATTCGGAAAAAATAGAATAAACTCTAATTCAAATTTCAAAATTGTGGACGCGTTTTTATTTTTTTCTATATTTTGGTGATCGTCTCATTGGAGTATTTTGATGTTGATTTACGCTGACCAGCTCTGAAAATGTAAATTTGAACGTTGGATTTTTCGTTTGCTCTGGATGTCACCCTCTCTTCAATTGACACTACATTTGCAAATTGTGCATTTTACAGTTATGTTAGATCATTACCCGTTTTTGCCTAGTTGTTCAAGCAAAATTGAGGTTTGACTACGCATATCACAACACCTAAAGAGTTAATAATTCAGTTGTGTTCATAATTTCTTCGAAATCTTGAAACCTAAATATTGCAGAAAACAGGTAGCTTACTGCTATTTTGTGAAATTTCATATACTATTTTCTTCGTTTTTATGGAATTTGACTTATTTTTATTTTGCATTTCAATTTTTAGTGTACTTAACCCATTAGGAAGTAGTTGTCTTTCGAATATAATATTTATTCACCATCATACTTAACTGCATCACTCTCTATAAATTCGAAATCTTCTTGGAGCATTCCCATCTCACTGCCGTGTACACCAGCAAATCACCTTTATCGTTATTCATGTGCATTTTGTAATAAAAATTGTCGGAATTAAAAATTACTAATATCTAAATAACTAAACTGTTGCAAATGTGCAAAGTGTTTACAGGTAATTTTGTTTGGAAATAATTCCAACAAAATACTCTGCCTTGAACATTTGCTTTATCTGAATTTTTAAGCTTGCATAATAATGTACATAATATATTGATTCACATTAACTCTCTTCCTACTTTTATGTAGCAAAACGCCGAATTTTCAAAATATATCAAGTTTTCTACGTCGCAAAATCTTTTCAATATATTGAAGTTGAAAAAACATTTTTAAGAGTGTACATTAGTTCGTGAATTTAGCGCATAATAGTCAAACGCGGACCTTCTTCATCAAAAATGTATAAGCAACTTATCCAATCGAAATGCGATCGTTCTCTAAATACGAACGAAAATGGTGCTTCGTATCGATGCTCGGGAAAACGGCAAAGCCTATTTCGTTGTTGTTGTCCCCATTGTACCTAATGCCGAAGTTATTGGAACTTTCACGAGCGTAAAAATAATGGCTCGTTGAAATATATGAACGATTCTCTCCTTAGCTTGTCCTCTCTACTTATATGTGTGCTTTATGGTAACTCTTATGACGATCACTGTTCTATTTAGTGTATTTCTCTAACAATTGAGCTATCTATGTGATGTTCGTTTTTATCTTTCTATACTATAGACCTTGTGTATTTTAGTTTTAACTTTAGATTTATTTTTGTTCTTTAGTATCGATTCTAGCATCAATCAAAATAAAAACTTTGAGCTTGTGTATGACTCCTTCATTGAAAGTTTCTATTTGACTTTACGTCTGTATTTACTGCGCATTTCAATTAAACTATCCACAAACCTACCAACTGACGGAAATACCGAACCCCTCCAGTCTAAAAATTCGTTGCCAAACAACCGATTACAATTCGCAACCCCAGAGAGAACGCACGTTTTAGAAACTTATTCAAAACTAAGCAAATGAATTTAATTATTTTTCTTTCAGTTTAAATTCTATGCAATTTAAATGCGATTTTCGCTTTGGTCTCTCTAATTTCTCTACTTCAATTCTCCATTTTTGTTGTGTTCTTTCAATCCAATCGTTAGTCAGTGACTTTCACACGAAAAGTTGTAAGCAAATACAATTAACGACTAACAAAACCAATAATTAAAAATGCAGAAAACATGAAACGAAATCAAACAAAAAAAAAACATGGTACGAGTTTACAGACGAAATAAATAAAATTAGTACTTAGGTTATATTTCCCTGGCACTGGCCTGAGTGCTGAAGCCTAATTATCCGAAAACTATAGATGGGTTTTGATTCACCCAACGAAAATGATATCTCTATATGCTGTTGTACTCTCCAGTATATCAAATTGTCGACTTCGGAGCTACATTTATTTCGTCCACTCGCTCGACATGACTGCGTTTTGTTCGCTAGATTAAGTCAAAGTTGACAAGTAGCATGTTGAGTTCATGTGGCGCCTAATAGTCTTTTGCAGTTTTTCTCCATTGAAACATAACTCATTATTCGTCTTTGTCAATAAGTCAGCGCGGTTGAGTGTGACGAGAAGGATGATGGACTTTAATATTGTTCGTTTTGGGTGCTCATCAATTATTAATCCTAGGCAGAAGCTGGTCTCTACTTTCTGTCTAAACTGACATTAATGTTGGTCTTACTTAGGTAAATGAAGTCATCAAAATTGAAAATTTCATTTTAAAATGGAAATTAAATGATTAGGAATAAAATATTTTTAAAAAATATTTAAATAAATGTTATTAAGTGGCCGTTAAAATAATCAAAGATAGTTTTTTTTTTTTTAATTTTCAATAGTAAGTCCCAGACATCATTAAAGCCTCGGTAAAGGCTATCAAGTGTTAACTTAATTGTAGAATAATAAATATTCCGAACAAAATAGATAATTATCAAAAGAATGTCAAATATTGTAAAGATAAAGAGCAGATAGTTCATAACCATATATATCATTATATCTCTAATGAATATGGATATTGCCTTTTTTTATTTTATTTTTTATTCAGTGCATTGCAGTTCTATCGCTCTCTCTCTCTCTCTTTCTCAATCTTCATACAATGAAATTATCTATTTGGTTATCCTACTATCAGTACTCAATTCTCATCGGAGCAGTACTTTTCTTGTGGGGTTGATTGCGGGGTCGAGGGTAAGATTGCACTATATATTTTCTGAAAAACTTTTATGACCTTTTCATTTAAATGATATGAATTCTGCTATGTTCTTGATTGAGCCAAGTAATGAACTATTATTAATGACGCTAATGTATATACTTTATATGGTCTCCGATTACTCAACCTGGGTGTAACAAATAGATAAACAAACTTAATTACCCTTGGTAAAGGGTATAAAATAGACTTCATACCAAATTTCAGCTCGATATCTAAAAAACAGATGGACAACAGATATTCCACCCCAAGTAGTGCCAAAATTTTAATCGTTGTGAAATTACTACAAATTTTGAAAATCTCTGGAAATTTTCCTACCGAATTACCGAAAAAGTTTATTTTTGGAAATCAGATTTGATTTGTATTTTGACGCTCTCTCTCATCACAAAAAAAAAGAAGAATTTTTTTCACCTTCAAATATACAGGTGAAAAAAAAATTATGATTTCTTGGAATGGGACGTGTTTTTTTTTTTAAAGCTTATAGTTTTTACATTAACATAGATATAGTTCTATAGTGGGCCGAGACCCTTTTCTAATCATTACTAAATTTTTAAGAGAAACAGATAGGAAAAAAGTGATTGTTTTGATTCAAATTTTGAAAAAATATTTAAAAATTTTTGTCGCTATATTTCTTTAAAAAATTCAATAATAATTACCCCACGGTGTGTACTAAGCCGTTCCATTTATTGGTGACAATAACAATAAATACACTAACATATTACGTATTGTATTATTAATTATACAATTTCCAAACACTTATTTGCCCAAGCTACTTGACTTCAATCTAGAGAAGTCGATCAACATTGATTTAAAGAAAAGTAAAGAACAAATATTTTACCTCTTTTTTTACAATTTTCCACAAATAAATTACTGTTGAAATTTTTTTTTTTTTCTATTTTCGTTCTATCAAATTTCAAGTAGGCGTAAAAAATCATTCAAAAGTCACGTGTGCCATCAACCAAAAATCACTTAGAAACATTGGAACCGCGCAATGTTCATTCGTGAAAATTTTTAATGCTCTGGCAACAATTAATAATAGAAAAGTCAAATACGAAAAAAAATGAACAATATAAAAAATTAGCAATAAAAAAAATGGAAATTTGTTTTCGCTTAAGCGAAACTGTCAAAGATGTCAAACGACACACGCCCAAAAAAACAAAAATAAGAAGAAAAAATAGGAATGCTTGTTTGTCAAAAATTTTACCGCGTAAGTGGAAAAATAAAAAAAAATACAAATACGACAAAAAAAAAACCACAAAATTTATATGAATATCAGAAGAATTGTTTAGAGAAATTTTTCAAACAACCCGCTACTATCAACAACCCACGACCACCCATCAACAACAACAACGACAACAATCGAAGCGAAACCAAACCCTAGCGAAACGTGTAAATGTACTTTTTAACTTTTTTTTTAGTTTTTTTTTTTTATTTTTTTCTTCCGCTCGACCGTTGACTACTTTTCTTCATCACTCAAAGTGCAAAATGGCGATTATTCATAAATCATTAAACACCATTTTGCATGCCGACGGAAAAACAGAGCGAACGGCCGAATGCCGGTGGTGACGGTGGTGACGGTGTCCACCCGCCTTTTACAATTTTTATCGCTTTTTTCACAAAAAATAAAAAAGCAAAACAAAACAACAAGAAAAGAATATCATGGAACAACACAAAAATTCGAAGAAAAAAAATCCTAATGAGCCAAAAAAAATCATGAAAAAAAGTTTAAAACTTCGGAAAAAATCAAAGGAAGTAGCGTGCTCACAAATAAAAAAAATACTTTAAAAAAACACACAAGTAGCAAAAAAAAAAAATTATGATATACGCGTAACTGTAAAGTAAAGCGCGTAAAGATTTGTGCCTGTTTGTTAACGCTTGCAAGTTGTCAGGGTGCGATGCCAGAAAAAATTAAAAGGAGAATCAAAATAAAAAAAAAAAACAAAAACTCCAGGCTACCACACACGCACGAAAGAACCAAAGGACAAAGTCCGCCGTACACTGGCGCAGAAACTACAAAATTCAACTCAATAATTTAAACATGTGGAACGGCAAAACCGAACTTACTTAACTTGACACACAAAAAAACTAGATTTTAACGGAGAAATCACGTATTGTTAAGTTAATTTTCGATATTTCCTTTCTTTTCGAAATAGTGGAGAGCATTTTTTAAAAAATTGATGTAAGTTTTAAATTAAATCAAATCAATCAAATGAACGGCGTAAGATCTCCGACTCTCACTATCGAACAAACGGACGGTCGGCCATCAAACAGTGATTTTTGTATACTAGATTTAAAAATTGTAAAAATTCTCTTGATTCTCATGATTACAATACTTTCTTGTGTTTGTTATTTGCCAGAAAATGATCTGATTAATACAATATTGCGATGTAGGCAACTTAATTGATATATATTATTATCACAATAAAAGAATTCCACAATAAGAAGTGGAGTAGCAATAGAGTTCTCTTAATTATAAAAGTGTATATGAAATCTTAATGCCTTTCGTACACTGCCCGATAATTTCTCGAAGATTAATTTAATCTCAGCAGTAAATCTGAACGCACTCCACTGAAATATGACGATTTAACTTTTTTGAATGTTTTATTATGTATTTGAGTTTTTGACATCTATGAAAAAAATGTGTGATTTTTTAAGTGAAGAAAAAAAAATGTAATATTTGCAATATTTTCAGCTTGCACATCAAATATATAACCGCAAAGAAGAGGGTCAATTAAAAGAAGAGGAAGGTATTGTTAGGCCAATTTTAGCAGAATTTTGGGAAAATGGGAATTTCAAGAGATAATTGCTTCAAATTTGACACATATGCATTAATTATCGATCAAAATACAGTGACAAAAAGGCGGATAATAAAAATATAGCTGCCATATAAAGATTTAATCCAAAACGCATCTTTGTAAGAAAAAACTTTTTATTTCATAAAATGATTGTTTGAAATTTCATAATACGATATTATTGAAAGGTAGAGAAGCTTCAGTGGTTTTTATTTCTGTGTGCTTGCACCACCAGTTTCATTTTCGTCATCAATGCCATGATGCACTCTCTTCCGATTTGAGTTTTCTCCGTTTATTCTGAACTTATTTCATTGTCTACAATATTACCAGTTTAAGCAAAATATTAAAATTCAAAAATTTGTTTAATTTACTCACACATCTTTTCAATTTGGAATTTTTTTTTTTTTTTCAACAAATGTCATTTGCGATGGCGAAAGTTTCGATTATTTTTATCGATTTCATAGTAAATTACGTAGATTTATGATAAATCGAAGTAATTTAACAACTTTTTTAAATTCAATTTTATATTGTAAATCGATGAAAAAATTGTTACATTTTGTGCTAAATGCTCATAAATTGATAAATCTACATTAAATCTGGCAGTGTACCGAGGGTATAAAGATTGTAAATTATTTCAAATATATAATTATATTTCAAAATTTGACATTCGATGGTCATGGCGGCGCAGATATTTACATCCGAACTAAATTTTTCTTAAATTAGAAACCATCATTCACCAATTTGTGAACATACATTTTTATCTATACTTCATGTAGTAGTGTATAAGTAAGTCCATAAGTACGAAATAATTTTGACGACAATCTTTAAGGCAACTTCTTTGGTTGGGAATTTGTATAAAAGTTCGTTGCTCAACTCTTTTAAAATGACAAATATGCGATTAAAATGGTGAAACAGATTTGGCAGAATATTTACATCAATGATTGTCATAAATGTGACAAGTTTCATAAGAATATTGCATTTTGTAGGATTTATGGTCATAAAAGTGTCAAAAATATCACAAAAGCACACATCGTCGTACTAAAGGTTCCCAAAAAAATGGTCCGATCCAAAAACGCTTTAAATTTTCTAATTGACAAACTCTGTGCGCCAAATTTACTTCGATTATCTCAACTTCGTCCGTGCAGTTTTTGCTCATGGTCAGACGGACAGCAGGATGGACGGACACACATGTCCAGTCATATTTCTCTTGCGACGCTGATCAGGAATATACGTACTTTATTTGGCCTTTATATGGTACAAACAGACACACAAAGTTAATATATGAAATTATGAAATGGAGATATTTTCAGTTTATTTGAAAATATACAATAAAGTGAAGGAGATGACGGAAAATCTTTAATTATATTGATTAAGAAATCTGTTGTCCGTCTGTCTGTTTTTTGAAAACAAGTTAGTGTACGAACGAATAGACATTGATTTGCGCCAGTACATGAGCTCCAATCTGCAAATAATTACGAAAAATAAAATATTTGTGTCCTGAAACATACAAGAAGTCTTTACAACCAAAAGTATTTCATTATAGTTATTATTGTGTTGGTGTTCAGTAAGTTGGTATTTAAAATCTTTTCAGTAGATTTCCAACCTAACATTAAAAAGTACTTTTATAAAATGGTCACACTGATTATTTTCTTAACGGAAACAATTTTATTTGTTTATTGAACCTGCTAAAGACACGAATGATTTATAATTCAAAAGCTAAGTTATAGAATTTGTGTAGTTAAATATAGATATTGCAATACTATCTTTGATAATTGTTAAATATTAACAGAAAACATGAAAAATATTAACTCTTCACAATTCAAGACATAGATTTTGGCGTGCCCTGCACCACTGCACCATATGATTCAGTGAAAGAAAGCCACTTTCAACTACGCTCAAATACAATCCATACAACTAACACGCCACCAACAGCAGCAACTACGATGAACGACACTGGATATTTTTTGAAAATGGAAAAAATACAGTAGAAAATTTTATAAAAAACACATCTTTTGATATAAAAAAAATGAGAAGACATTAAAAATTTTGTTTGATACTTGTTCTGGTCGTTTGATTTCCGCTTCCGTTTGCCGTTGAGATTAAAAATTTGCGTTAGTTCGTTTTGTGTTTTTTTTTCCACTGTTCTCGAACGTTTGGCTATCTGTGAGATACATTAAATTAAAAATTCATCTTTAATCAAAAATTATTGTTGGCATTTTATTTTTATGTTTTTTTTCCGTTTTTTTACTTTTTGTTTATCGAAGTCTGTGAAATCTTTCAAATTTGAGGCGTAAGTTTTATAATGCGAAAATATAGATAGAGAGGTAGCTTTGGAGAAACCAGGAGCACGAACGAAAGTGAAAGACATATATTTTCAATTTTGATTAAAGCGATATTTTTGGTTCATTTGTTAGTTGGATGCGATACAAAGATTATAATTTCTGGAAAAAAGATTCACTATAAAATTTTGACTGTTGCACTACACAATAATTTCTTGAATTTGAATTAACTTTTTTGGCTGACCAAGTGAAATAATCGCTATCCGTGAGTTGTATAATCAAGAAATCTATCTACAGCATTTCTTTTTTATTACTTTGTAAAGATCTACATGTTTATAGTTGAGAATGTGATAAATGCATATCCAAATAATTACCACATTCTTATCTCTAAACTCCAAAAGAACAATGATTGTTTCTCCATCATCGATTTTAATTTAAAAGCAATAAAAAAAAAATTTTAACTTAAAAAGTTATATTGGACGATATATAAGGTACAAAGCAACCAAAAGTTCACAGTCGCACACCATGAGAGAACACTTCTGCTACTCATCTTGGTAAATGTTGATGATATTGAACCTTTTATGATCATATCAATCCGCACTCACATCCTTGCAGCTATACTTATTATCTGCATTCTAATTGAAAAAAGTATATAAAGCCTCTCTTTAATCAAACTAAATATAACCTCATCGAAGTCGACAGCAGAACGCATATATCCAGTTGCAATATTTCGTGTTCACCTCAATTTATTCGGAATTGCTTTCACAATCAATCAGCGTCGTTTTGAAAAGACCTCTTACTCGACTTCTTGTCACCATTGTCGACTGCTTGCCATTTCTAAGCCAAACTCATTAATTTCATTCATCGTCTTCGAAATCTATTTAAAACGCTCGTTAAAAAAGTAAAAACCAAAAATAAACAAACAAACAAATAAAATGATATCACTTGGCTTGTGTGCGTCTCCCAAATGGAATTAGTAGCATTAAATGGCAGACGTCGGCAATCAAATTGACAATATCAAACAGTAGAATAACGAAAAAACTCAGATAAACATATTCGCGAATTTGTTATTATCAAAAAAATATTGTGAAAATAAAAAAGCGCAAATATTCGCATAACAAGCAACAACAAACATTAGAAAATAAAAGGAAATCAAACAAAATAACGCAAATGGATCAACATGAACCGAAAAACCGAGGGAAATCAAAAAAAAAGAAAAAAATAAATAAAAAATCGTTTAAATGAAAAAATCAAGTAGCAAGTTGTGAAAGGAAAAATCAAGGGATGCTGTTGATATTCTTGTTGTTGGTATTTATTTTTTGTTTATTATTGTTGTTGTTGCTGTTCTTGGATGGTGGAGGTAGTAGTGACGGTGTTTTTACTAACGCTTACTTAGATTTGGTAAGTTTCGCGATACGTATGCAAAATATTTCCAAACCGCTGCGTAAAACCACGTAGGCGGCATTTCGATATTTTTGTTTTTGCTTTTTTTTTCGGAACTGTTAAGAAAAAACGGTGAGGGTAATCGGTACGAAATTCCCATGCGAGTTCCTTGTTTTTGTGTACATGAACACGCATATGTGGTAGTGTTGGGCTGCATTTGAATGTGTTAAATTTTTTCCAATTCAGTTTGCAACGTTGGATACGTTTATTTAACAATTTTCGGTAAAAATACTCATACCATCAAAATCTCTCTGTCATACCATTCGCTGATTACGCATTATGTATATAAGAAGGTAAATATTCATGAACAGCATCGAAAGTGGAAACTGTAGTTAACGTTGCGTGCAGAATAGAAAATTATTACTATCGAATCAGATTTAGATTGTTGCCATATGAAGCGAAAAATCCAATGGAAGCGCATTTATAGTTATAAGAAATATTTTCTTTTATATAACATTTTGCATTTAAGTGTATGTGCATGTTATTTATAATTTTTGTGAAGGTCTATGAGTATGGCAGATATTGAAGAATATTCTTTCATCTTGAGTACTTTGTTAACGAGAGACTCTCAAATTTGTGTCCTGCTAATTATACCCTTCACAGAGGGTATATTAAGTTTGTTTATCTGTTTGTAACACACAAAAGGAGTGATCGGACACCATAAAAATAATATATGAGGCATTTTTCCTCAAACGTCCCAGTCAAAAATGAAAAGTTATGGGATTGGCTTAATATTTTGGAATATAATTATCCTATATGATAGTAATAAATTTCCAAAATATTAACTTACTAAAAAAAAATTTTAAAAATTAGGGGGTAGAAAGTTTTTCTTTTAAAACTTTTTTACTACATTGATATTTTAAAATCGTATAACTTTGACCAAACTTTATCGATTTTAGTTCTTAAAAAGAGCATTTTACAGCATTTTTCATGTTCTTTTCGATAATAACAACAAAAATTTCAAAAAAAAAACCCCAATGAGGTCAGAATTGAAAAATAAGGGTTAATTTTGAAAAAAAGGGGGCGTGAAATTTTTTTTTTTAATTTTTGTTGTTATAATCGAAAATTACATAAAAAATGCTTTAAAATTTGTTTGTTAAGAATTAAAATCGATAAAGTTTTGTCATAGTTATACGATTTTAAAAATATCAATGTCACCTAAAAAGTAAAAACTTACACCTCCTCTAATTTTTACAATTTTTTTTTAATAAGTTAATATTTTGGAAATTTATTACTTTCATATAGGATAATAATTTACCAAAATATTTAGCCAATCCCATAACTTTTAATTTTTGACTGGGACGTTTGCCATAAATCCTACAAAATATAATATTTTCTTATGATATTTGGAAAATTTATGCCAATCAATGATATAAATATTCTGTCCAAAACTGGGCGTGATTCGTACACTTTTCCCTTTCTTACGTTAAAGAAGCTATTTAAGAAGGGTATTAAAATAGTCGACTATAACGATTTATTTGTTTGTAATTTCTTTTAATTAGATGTTTCAGAAATGGACGGGTATTGAGTTTATGGCTTATCATCTCTTAACTCGTAGTCATAATCGCCGAAACTCCTCAAACTACAGAAAGTTTTTAAGGTCTCCGCTAATGCTTGATAAAAAATTAATGGTATAAAAACTTTGGTGTGCTACGAAGTCTACTATAGCTTCACTACCGCTTTTATACCATTCACCACAGGTGAAAATGGTATATTAACTTTAATACAATGTATGTAACGCCTTAATGGAAGCATGGGAGACCCAATAAAGATTCAGCATCGATACAGAAATTGATCTGGCGCTGTCCGTCTAACTGTCTATCAATCTGTCCGTTGGTATGCAAACTAGTCCCTCAGTTTTACAGATATCGATCTTTTGCTTGGAGTCCTCTTTTATATCAGTTCAGTTCAGCCGGAAATTTCAGCCCGATCGGAGTTTACTTACATATAACTGTCAAACAAAAGTGTCAAAATCGGTCAAAAAGCCCTTGTATGGAAATATTTTGGTTCATGGAAATATTTCGATGAAATTTCGTATTTAAGCGTTCATTATCAATTCCATATTGAAAAAAAAAATTATCAAGATCGGATCCGATTTAGATATAACTGCCATATAAAATGACCTTATCAAAATGCTTTCTTCTTTTTCTTTATTCGAAATATAGTTATTTTTCCGAAACTTACTGGTTTGATATTGAAAATTAATTTTTTTGAAAAACTTTTGTTTTGAAAATTTTCCAACTTTTTTTTTTTGAAAATGTACAACTTTTCATTAAAATATTCACTGCAGGTGAATGATATGGAAGCTTCGGTGAACGCCGAAGATATAATCCTACTACATTACTGTTTCTTTTTTTTTTATTTATTTGCAATCACTCCATACAACTTCACTCCATCTACTTTATTCGGTTGTTATCGATGTGTCTAAAGCAGTGATGGCCAGCAGACGGTTTTTCTATACCAGCGTGTATCGTGCGTAGTTGTGTTCGTGTGTGTATAACACACGAATGTGCGTTCGGCTCGATGCTTTCGTTCAATTTGTGTACACTGTGTAGAATGT
>JAWNPW010001058.1:0-12575 GCA_035078745.1 Diastata ussurica
ACGTCAAACTAAAGATAATTAAATTGTCAACCAATTACATCCGCAAACTTGGACAATCGGCTTAGTAGGTTCAGCGACATTGGCGAAATAGTCATATTTAATTAAATTTTTATTGCGATTTTCGTGTTCAGTGGGCCAATATACACAGGATAAGTTTAGTGGCATGCCGATCACAAAAACGTTGGCGCATAGTGTTATCAAGAATAAGGTACCTATTTTCATGACCATATGTGTATTTCCAATATTTCGGTTAAATTTGTTATTCTTACCAGTAATTCTATTGTGTTTCGATTTTTTGTTTATAATACAAATTTTGTTATTTTTGTTAGGGTTTATAAATTTTATGTTTTCGTCGTGATTAATGTTAACATAATTTTAATTTGTTTCATGCGATTCAGGTCCCTGACGATGGTTGACAAATTGAACCGAAATATTGGAAATATATAAAAAACATATTAAAAATTTTGAAAAGTTTTTTATGTTTTTATTTTTGAATGGCCAAAGCCTAAAATACAATTATATATACAAACAAAAGGCCGATAATACCAAAAGTTAAAAACTAATACTAAAAACTAAAAATAAAATTAAAAATTAAAAAATATAACCTTGCTTGTCACACTTAATTTTGATTTAGTTTGATAAGAAGTCAAGTGACGATCTTTTTGTCATTAGTGTAAATGTTGAGCAGCTAAAAAAACACAAACTTAAAGCAACCAGCACAGATATCTCCAGCTGCCATCAGTTTCGAAAAAAAAAAATTTAAAACTATCAACGGTCAAATTATCTCAACAATAGCAATAAAGGCGAACATAAAAACTGAATCTAACATAATTTCCAAAAGTGCAAAGCACCGAATAAAAAGGTTCCATAAAAAACTGCAAAAGACAACAACAACAAAGTGACGGTGAAATTTTAACAAAGTGACAACAACAACAAAGTGATGGCGAAATTCAACATCTGTGCAACAGCTACTGGACTACAACGGGAAAAGTGCACAAAGAAGAAGCAGCAGGACCCCAACAACCATCATTGTAAAAAGAGGATCATACTATTACTTTAAGCTTATCGTTTTATTATTTTGCCTATTAGATAATATTCAGTAAAAATAACTACTGATAAGTGAAACGTCAGAAAACTTCAAATAAGAATTAATCAAAATAAAAATGGATCATACGTTTGAGAAAATTTTTTGCTTTTACTACTTTTATGAAATTCTATCAAAATTAAGAAAAGCAAAACTATAATCTCTAGGAATATTTAAATACAAAAGTTCTGCGCTAATGAATTCTTTTTGTTTTTCAAAACATCATGAGCCCCTATAAACTAATACGTCCTCCGGTTATCAACAACATCCCATCCTCTAGCCAAGTAGCCTTAAACCCAAAGATGCAAATGGCTATTAGTTAGGCAGTGCGCAGACTCTGCATAGTAGAATTGCGACGTCATAGATGAAGCTCATAGAGCAAATTTAGGTGATCCTAGATGTAGTGAGACGCCCTTATGAATTTTTGTCAGACCCTAAAGAATTTGCACCATGGAAGAAGAGTGTCGAACGCATACTAACGCTATACGACTCGTTC
Source organism: Diastata ussurica (assembly GCA_035078745.1). Classification (NCBI taxonomy): domain Eukaryota; kingdom Metazoa; phylum Arthropoda; class Insecta; order Diptera; family Diastatidae; genus Diastata; species Diastata ussurica. Next base: position 1,581 of record JAWNPW010001058.1, read on the forward strand.
AAAGGAACGCCAAAATATATCGGCATCCTGAACGTGGTGCGTAACGAGATCTTAGGTACCGCGGACACCGCGTTGGAATCGTATAACACTCCGTTAAATTGGGAAGCTGTCTCGGCATGCTTAACAACCCACTACGCTGACAAACGCGATTTAGGGACATTAGAGTACCAAATGGCTACCTTCATCCAGGACAGTAACACGGTACAACAATTCTATGAAGAGCTCTATTCACATTTAACGCTTATTGATAACAAAATAAGTTTTATGAATGTGGGCGCAGAAACTCTTCAGCTTTTGACAAAAAAGTATCGTGACAAGGCATTGGATACGTTTGTTAAAAGCCTGAACGAGTTGGGATGATCAAGAAAAACTTTCGGAAAATCCCAGATATACATGTTCCGCGCTATGTGAATATTTCTTTGTCGTCTAAAATACAAGTTAACGGTTTCTGCCTCGACTCTTGGGAGTGCGCGAACCAACCGACCTCCCATAGGCGCGCTACTTATGCGTAAGCATAGAAAAACAATTTCCTAGGAAAAATACGCATAATACTCAAACCCAATTTTATACACATTTAGCTCATTTCTCACAGGACTACCAAGGACCTCAAGTTCAAACAAATAACAGATCTGGAAACCAACAATTCGCTTTGCCCCCACAGAGGCAATATAATTTTAACCCACAGCAGCAATAATTCTTTGGACCAGAAAACAATAATAGCAGACTAGAGCAATTAATTACGTAAACAGACCATAAGACTTGAAACAACCAATCAGAAGACAGGCCCTTTTTTCAAATCAGTTTCGACAGCAACCACCAAAACCCCAGGGAATAAATCAAATGGATAGCGCAAACATTGAGGAGGAACAACAGTTTATTTGATGGAGGTCAAGTGCTTTGTTCTGAAATGACCGCTTAAGATCAAGAGACACAAACTATGAAAGAGTATGTGCAAGAATACTCCAATGCAGAAAGAGAATAATGGAGTAGCCGTCTCACATTCATTTTTTAAAATAACGCAATCCTCTTTACCGTACTTTCAATGTAAAAAACCCAGTTAATAACGAAAAAAACTTTTTCGCAGACTCAATCGGAGGTAAAATTCCTATAACACAGCATACAAGAACTAAAATTGATATTAAATTTTTTCTATCACTGCAATTGAAATCCTATCATGGTATACTTGGCAATGACAGTTTAAAAAAATTTGACGCAGTTATTCATACCCCAAAGAGTTTTTTGTTAATAAAAAACTCTACCAAAGTTGCAATTCTACAGCAGATTTCCAAACCTGTAAACACACTCGAAATCAGAACTAGCCATTTGCTACATTCACAGGCATTAAAACAACATTCACAAAATACAGAAAAAGTATTTAAAATACTAGAAAAAGCGTTGAGTTTCTTAAAAACGTAGTCGAATATTTAGGATTCATTGTATGCTGAAAAGTGATTAAAACCAATCCCAAAAAAATTAGCAGGAAAAAAAATTTTTCTTACCCAAAAACCTTGAAGGATTTGAGGCCTGGGTATGTCAGGCTTCTATAGACGTTTTATAAAAGCTTATGCGAAACTCGCAAAACCGCTCACCACTCTTCTGAGAGGAGAAGAAGGACGAATATTCAAAAAGTTATCTGCAAAAACACTGATTACACTTAACTCTGAAGCCACCGAAACATTTAACAAAATAAAAGACACACTCGCATCGACCAAAGTTATGCTACAATACTCAGGTTATAAAAGAGACCTCCAACTCACAACGACGCATCCAATTACGCTTTAGATGCCGTATTAGAACAGGATAAAAAACCCATAATCTTCATATCAAGAACTTTACATAAAACCGAAGAGCACTATGCTACTAACGAGAAGGAAATGATCGCTATAGTATAGGCTCTCAACTCCCTGAGGAACTATCTTTATGGATCAGCGTCCTTAAAAATTTACACTGACAACAAGCCGTTAACATACGCATTCAGTAACAAAAGCACGAATTATAAACTAAAAAGATGTAAGGCAATACTCGAAGATTATAATTACGAAATGAAATTGTTTAGGCCAAAACGCATTTTGGAGCCTAGTTTAAGTTATTTCAATAAGAATTGCATTTGATGGTTTTTGTCTTGGCTTTATTGTATAAAAAACAGTTAAACTCTCTCTTTGTCGCAACTTTGAATATATTTTTGTTGTAATTCAAATAAGTAGCTGTTTTAAGGTGAGCATGATCTTTGTAATTTTGATATCTCATCCGGTAGTCTATAAACAGCAGTCTATAATTTGAAGAATATTTTTGACAAAATAATAGAAAGTATAAAATAATTTGAATAGAAAAGTGTGAACTGATTCTCAATTTTGGAAACATATTATTGAACACACGGTGATAGTAATATTTCGTATCAACAGGTGTTTGTATGATTTTTTATTTTCTATGTGGTGATTTCAACGCGGAGCGCGGTGGTGTCTCATGGTAGCAGATTTTGAATCCCGATTTCACCCGTTTGTTTTTGTGGTTCTGCGGTGAGTCTAGTGTAATTTTTTCAATATACGCAAATATATTTTTTACATTGTTCGATTGCTTTTTGTTGTTGTTGGATTAGTTTCATTTCACATTACCCAACAAACATTTTTGGTTGAAGTGGACTAATGGGAAAATTTTAATTATTGAACTATTTTTTTCCCTTTTTCATTTTCCGGAAAATTAAATATCTTATCATATTACCCAGCAAACATTCTTCGGTAGATTGTGCAAAGTGAAATTTTTGCAAGTTTGTTAAATTGTTTCAATTCTTTCCCACCAATAACAAAACCAAATTTTTACAGTGCTTCAGTTCCACCCTATAGATATTTGGGTTCAAGTAGAAACTTTTTGTGTTTTGCAATAAATATTTTTATTTTCTTTCGGCTTTGACGCTCAAAGGTAATATTGTGATTGTGTTTTTACACTACATTGACTTTATACTTGTTTTGTTTTTTTTTTGGAATCTTTAGTCAGCTATTATTTGCTTTTTCATTCGATATGTCAGTAAAGGAATTTGAGCGGTTAGCTAACGAATTGTTAGAGTTTAAGGAAAAGTTCAATCAAGCTCTACAATCATCACATTCGACCTTCTCGTTAGACATTCAACGAGAGAAATTAAAAGTTTTATGGTGTTCAGTGAAAGATGCATAAACTGAGGTACTGAATGAAAGAAAAGGCGATAGTGAAGATAACCTATAATAATTGTTATACCGCCTATGTTACCTGTGGTGCAATTATGGGCGAAGTTCTGCAGGTTTTGTCGAGCACGCATCATATTCATTCTACTCCTACTCCTCCTCCTCCTCCCGCAGAGTCGCAAGTGTCGCACTATCACATGCAACTTCCGCCATGCGATACCGAACTATTTCACGGTGATAATATCTCATGGCCATCTTTTCGCGATTTGTTTACGGCACTTTATATTTCCAACGCTCACCTCTCTCTAGATGAAGAACTACATTATTTGAATCAAAAGCACCCCAATAGAGTGAAAGAAATAATGAAAAAGGTACCTCTAAATTGCCGATAAATTTGATAATAAGAGAGTTTTGGTGAATAGTCAATTAAAAATTTTGTTCAATTTAGCCCCAATTACACGTGAATCGAGCAGCGCTATCAATAACTTGCAAAGAGAAATCAACAACTTCCGCACCATACTCGAGGTATACAAGATTGACATTAGTAGCTGGTATGCCTACGTCAACTCCCGGCTGGATCATGAAATGTGCTTTTAGGTAAGGGTATGGTTTTAATGTAGCATGAGGTTGTTAGTTTTCTCGCACGAGCATTAATAGATCCGGGTTCTGAGGCTACTTTTATCTCGTATAGACTTCAGAAACTCATCAAACTGCCAACCAAATCGCATAGCGCTCAAGTGTCTGGGTTAAATAGTACAGCTTCAAGTCTAGTGCAGAGTGTATGTAGTTTTGTTTTACGGTTTCCCATGGATGAGGAGTTTCAAGTGAAAGTTATGGCTTTTATTCTGCCACATTTGACTGAAAGATTGCCTTCTCAGTCAATCCCTTTAGAGCCCTCGAATCTTAACTTTGAATTACCTCTAGGTTATGACCATTTTATGCACAGTCAAGATGTAGATTTGCTCATAGGTAGAGATCTATATTCTCAAATTTTGCTAGGTGGCTTGAAAAGTCACGTTTCAGGATCATTGATGGCTCAGCAAACAGTGTTCGGATGTATTTTTCCACTAATGTGTTTTATTTAGATAAAGTCACCAATGAACAAGAGACACGATAACGTCGTCGTCATGTTGCGGCTAACGAATGTCGTATTTGTGGTGGAACCCATGCACTACAAGGGTGCATGAAATTTATAAATATGACATGTGAGGAAAAAGTGAGAGCCGTTGGGCACTACGGCTATTGTTCCAGCTGCTTGTCCCATGATCACTTATGGCGCGAATGTAGAGAACGACATCATAACGTTTGTGTCAGGTCTCGTTCGCCCCAATGTATGAGCCACGATAGGAGACCACGTTCGCCCCATCGTACAGATCGTTCGCCAAATCACGTTCGTGTTAGGCCTCGTTTGCCCCGTCGTACAGATCGTTCTCCAAATCACGTTCGTGTTAGGTCTCGTTTGCCCTGACGTGTGAACTACGAGGAGAGGCCTCTTTCCATCAGGATCGGCTCATAACGTTTGTGTCAGGCCTCGTTCGCCCCAATGTATGAGCCACGATAGGAGACCTCGATCGCCCCATCGTACAGATCGTTCGCCAAATCACGTTCGTGTTAGGCCTCGTTCGCCCCGTCGTATAGATCGTTCGCCAACCACGTTTGTGTTGGGCCGCGTTTGCCCAGCTTGTGAACCCCGATGAAAGGCCTCGTTCGTCATGAAGATCGCTCGACAACCCGATTGCCCCAACGTGCATCACAAGAGGTTGAATGGTTAAAGCAATGTCACGAGAATATTTTTTTAATATTAGTATTAATATCGCTTATAAGAAGTTTAATTCTTTTTGCAGTGACACTGCAAGGCGGGCGGCAATGTTTAGGCCACAGCGCATTTTGAAGCCTAGGTTAAGTTATTTCAATAAGAATTTCATTTGATGGTTTTTATCTTGGCTTTATTATATAAAAAACAGTTAAACTATCTCGCCTTAACTGACGCTGTTTTCGCAAGTTGTGCATTTTACAGAAATACAAACCAGGAAGTTAAAATGCGGTTGCAGACGCTCTGTCAAGACCGACTCAAGATATTCAGGTTAGCTCTATGACCGCCACCGCGACGAGAGTTTTTCTCAAAATTTGATACCCTTTACAAACGCCCCGATAAACGCCTTTAAAAACCATATAATCATTACGGAGGGAGAAAATGCTTTTTACCAGTTCAATATAGTTTTTCCTACATATCACCGACATACAATAACAGGACAAGAGTACGACAATGACAAACTAATAAACATTTTTAAAAAATATCGAAATCCATCAGTCATAAATGCTATAAAATATGGGAATAGCATTCCTCGAAAAAATCAAGAATTATATCCACTTTATTTTTCCCAATATAAAATAAAATATTGCCGTAAGACAATTGCAGATCTAACTAACAAAATCGATAAAATTCAGTTGCTAGAAAATTTCTACTTTCCGCGAATGAGCTCAAAAATTAGCGAAATAGTAATACAGTGCAAGATATGCAAATTGAACAAATACGAACGATATATAAAAGGAGAGAGAAGGTGAAAGGAAAACAAGCAAAATTTTTGGCTCTGTGTTTTTTCGATATGTTATGAAAAATAATCATTGTAAAAATCAACAAACATATAAAATCATAATTTAAAACCTAACAACAATAATATAAATAAACAATTATCATATGCACAAGCAGCTAAACAAAGTAAAAATAGAATTGCGATCAAGCCAAAAGACAAAGCTAAGAAAAATAAACAAACGAAAGAGGCGCCTTAAATAGAACCAACAGACGCTCTAGTGAGATAGCTTTTCCACATATCAAAATGCATTAACAAAATGGTATCGTACGTCAATATGTTTCGATCTGTTTGACATCTTTTCTGCTTCTATGAGCAGCTTTGATTATCCTCATAAATGAATATTGGATCATTTATAATTATGCTGAAGTCCGCCAAAATCTGTCGAAGCCATGCCCCCTCTTTACATGCATCTGACAATGCTTCAACTTCAGCTTTAGTTGAAGAAAACGCCACTTGTGTTTGCCTCTTGCATGGCGATCTTAATATACGTAGCCGCTATTCGATTTTCAAGTAAAGTTTGCTTTTGATTGATCCCAAGCAACAATGATAAATTCAATGTGCCCTTCAAACATCTTATGATGCGCTTTGCTTCAATCCAGTCCTCTTCATTAGGATATTCGATCTTTTAAGCCAATATTATACACAAGCCGATAAATCCGGTCGCAAATTTACTGATATATACAACAAGCAACCAACCAAATGTCAGTATTTGTCATTGTTGGGGAGCAAATCAGACTCCGTTTCTTTCTCATATGATATATTCATTGGCACATCTGATTTTGCGACTGCGAAACAAAAATTACTCGCTATGTGTCGAATATATGCTGCTTGATCGATCATAAAATTTCCATTTACTTTTCTGTTTACCCGCAATTCAAGATAGTCTTTAATTTCTTCGAGTTTCTTGATTTTGAATGTAGAACTGAATGTATGTTCGCAATGCCGAATCAACTCTTCGTTTTCCGCTGCCATAATCAAATCATCAATATCAACGAAAATGTAACAAAATTTACATCCGATATCTAATGAGTACAAGTTTGGATTGTTTCGACTTTGATTGAAATTACCTTTTATGAAAACCTGATGAATTGCCTGGTTCCAAACTCTCGCCGATTGCTTTAATCCACACAAACTCCTCCTCAAGGGGAACACATGCTCCTCATTTCTTGAACTATGAAACTTGATGACTGTTTCATATATATTTCCTTATCCAATTTGCCATGAAGAAATACGTTCTTTGCGTGCAGATGAATAGTCATTTAGTAAATCGAAATGTCAAATGTCGAGTCTTATATGGGTGAGTGTCATCAAGTGCGTTTGTCTTTATTTTAAACACCCATTTACTGCCAATAGCTTGACGATCATTTGATAACTCCATCAATTTCATGTGGCGTTTTCATTGAGCGATTTCATTTCTTCCTGCATAGCGGCAATACATTCATGTTTTCGTTCTGATGAAATTGCTTCGTTATAACTTTTCGGTTTCGAAATTTCTCTAGTTGCAAAATTAATATTTGCAATCAATTGACATGGTGGTTTACTTTAATTCGATCTTGCAGAAACTCTTATTGATCTTCATCATTAATTGTGCTCGATTGCAATTCATTTTCTTCATCAATGAATTTAAGTTCGTGATCGATTTTCACTACTTATTCACTTTCTTTCGCTGGTTTGTTTATAATTGTCGTCTCTTCCTGCTTCTGCTCAATTTTCCATTCGCGTTCTTTACTTAAAAAATTACACGTTACGACTAATTACAACCAGCTCAGTTGATGGTATGGAGACCATAGCCAATAAGTATCGCCGCAATCGATTTATCCTTCAACTTTGTTCGACATGCAACATGCACCAATACTTAGAATTCTGATCTTCAACGTTTGAAATGCTGAATATTTGGTTTCGATCCAGTCCAACGTTGAATATATATTTTTCGCCGGCAATCGATTTTGTACGTAAATTGCTATCATTACTTCTTCAACCCACCATTTTTTCAGCTACAACTTTCTGTTCTGGAGTGCATGGACAGGTTCGTTGATACTGAATGCCCTCTCTATGCAAATAGTCATTAAATTATTTGCCTACTTTGGTTTTTGCTGGAATAAATTTTCACACATCGAAACAAATCTTCGAAATTTTGTAAATGCTTGCGACTTTTCCTTCAGTAAATAAACAACAGAATATCGTCAGTAATCGACAATAAAAGTAAGCATATATCTCACTTCAGAATGCGAAGATATTTGCATCGGCCCACATACGTCAGAATGAATCATTTGCAGCTTCTCCTGTGCACGATTCTCAGAGATTTGCGGGAACTGCAATTTGCTCATTTTTCCCTGAAGAGAAATTTCGCAGTTAAATTTTCCTTTACATTTGTCTGTACAGTTTCCAAAATAAACACCATCTACAGATTCTACAGATGCCAGTAACTTAATCACTCGGATATCTCGGTGGCCGAGATCGCTATACCACTTATAGCCTAGTATGCTATAGAACATAAATTCCGTTTTGTAGACTTGACATTTATGAAACGGAATGGTAATTCATTTTTCATTTCGGTTCACTTCGCTGCATTTTTTTTACATAGTTTTAATATAGGAACAGGAATTTATGTTCTATAGCATACTAGGCTTTAGAATGTAATCGCCTGCCGATTCTTGAACTATGCACACGTTGTTTTTAGTTCGCAATTTATAGAGATTGCCACTTATTACAGCAATGGCCATTTGTGTCTGATCCCTGTATAGCAACGATCGTTGAAATTTACTTCAAATCCTTTTTCAGTAAGACGTTGACAGAAATTAAATTTTCTTTTACACTTGGAACAAAAATTACATCAATAATCTTAATACTTTTTTCGACACCATACTCGTTCAAAACATTCACAGATACCGTTACTCTACCAACTTACAACCTGTATTTGGTTTCCATTTGCCACATAAATCATTTCGCGGTGATCTGCATCAAAATTAATGCAATGTTTCATTGATCACAAAATATGGCACGTCGAACCCGAATCTATAATCCATCCATCGGTGACAGAGGAGATGAACAAAGTTTGGTCATCGACGCGATTTTTAACTATATTCGCTTTTTGATAGCTCACTTTCATATGGCCTTTTAATTTAGAAAAATAACAGATAATTTCGTATTTATTCGGTGAGAAGCCAACCTTCAAAGCATAGTTTTCCCTGACTTCTTGTTGTCCATCAGTTCGACGTCTATAGTCAGTAATCAGTTTTGAACTAGCCAAACTCAATGTTAATTCATCTTCACCGCGTGCCTCTAGTGCCTAAATAATTCCATCATGACTTTCTGGTACTGAACCTAATAAAAACGCGCACACGAAAAATACTGGCTTAATCTCATCTCTCATTGATGTCAATTTTGAAATAAGTCGGTTAGCTTTGCAATGTGGTTTTCTATGTTCCCACCTTCTTCTAGCCGCTGACGTAATATGTAAAATGTGTGCTCTATGACTTGGTGAGCCACGTTGATGAAATTCGCAAAGTGAGAACCACGCCTTTTTTGTCATTGCGCAGGTTCCAATATGTCTTATGTGATTATCTTCAATGTGCAGTCGTAAGCGCTCTTTCATCTGCCTTATTCCAAGCATCCGTAATAGGCACTGGTGCATTCGTCGAAATTACGTACCAAACTTCTTTTTCCTTCATCAGCATTTCCATTCAACATTTCCAATTGAAATAATTTTCGGCATTAAGCTTTGCGATTTGGTATCGTGACTCCTTTAGATTGATATAGCTTAGTGATTGGAACTTATGCGTCTTAAATATCGAAGAACCCTTTGTTATTATTAATAAATCTTGCTGCGATGTGTGGTAAATGTCCATAAGTTGTTGGAACTCAGGAAATATAAAGCAAAGATTATTAAGTAAAATCTATAATTTAGCATATATAAATGTATTAATGAGCTTTATTCTTTTGTACGTGTTTTTTTTTTTTTTTTTGTAGAATTGAATCAGGGATGTGTTTGAATGCATTATAACAGATCAAACATATTTCAACAGTAATTTACAATCATTTCTCAAGTATTTTCTTGACCGCTTTGCTCGCTGATTTGGTGTTACACTCACGAACGATATATGTTGGAGCTTAAATTCAATTTTCGCTACCATACAGCCCTTTCATCAAACTCGAATATCATTTCGTAGTCTTTTACCTATTCGCCATCATCAACTGAAGTCAACATAGCCTCATCAGCCTTTTTCGTTGTAGGTACACATTCAGTTCTGACGATGAAACGTCTTCAAGCGAAGTAAGGTATACAGAATCCACAATAAAATCTTATTTTTCGCTTGTAAAGTAATCGCTTATTGAATAAATCGCTCTACACACGCCCGTTAGATATTCTTCGCATGTATTTAATTAATTAATTAGAATATCGACAGCCGTCATCAGTGTTACCACACGCCAGGGTTTCACCCGGACAATCTGAGTTTTACGTTGTGTAAATAATTTTTCTGCCACAACATATTTTAAATTTGCAGCTTATTTGGGCGAGCACTCTTAAAATTTTTCCGATTTTAAATTAGCAGCGAAATTATTGTAAGTATTCAGGGCTGTCAACTATATTTTTTGATTTCCTGAGGCTTTCAAAACCTAAGTAAATCGGGTAATTTCCCGCGAGTTATCACCGCTGCATATATTACCAAATCTCCTGTTCTTCTTGATTTTTTTTTTATAAAAAACGCGTTTGATAAACGAAAACAAAACGGTTTTGTCGTATTGGTCTTAATTCATTTTCGGTTAGAACAAACTAGATACAATATTAGAATTTTTCAATTGTTTTATAATTTTACTTTGTAGCGTGTGTGACTGATTAATTTAGTTATTAGCTGTGCTTAGTATATTATTGTAAGACTGCGAAGATTATTTTGCGTTTCCGAAAGTTAGCAAAATATTCTAAGAATTTGAAACTTTATGTGTAACTAATTTAGCAACTTTGTAAGAATTATAAATGAAATTTTTTATTTATACATTTAAGTATAAAATAATATCATAAAATCAAAATCAGAAACCAAAAACCAGAAATGTAGCAGATTAGTATCTTCGGCATACACCGAAGCTTCTATACCGTTCTAGAAGGTTATAACCGACTACTTAAATACCGTTCACCTCCTATATTTGCATTTGGACAATAGTCTTTAAGTTAACTTCTTTGGTTGCCAATTTTTGTAAAAAGTTCGCTGCTCAACTCTTTTAAAATTACAAATATTCGATTAAAATGG
>JAWNPW010001059.1:0-12568 GCA_035078745.1 Diastata ussurica
CTCCAAATCCGACTTAGAGCTATGGTCTCTTGACCAAAATTTCTCAGAATCACCTATAGATTACGTTTTTGCTATACACTTCATCACAAAAAAATTAACCCGCCCTAAAGAATGCACTGAAAAATGAATTTTACATGCTGGAGAGCAACGTACCCCCCAAATCGTTTCTAAATAAAAAAAAATAAGTACGTATTTTTTTTTTCAAAAATTTTGAGTATAAATGGTGCCTGTGGAGACCTGAAGTTTCCCATACAAATGGGGAAAAAATCACTTTTTACAATTTTTTGAATTATTTTTCAGGGTTAATAAAAATGTTGAATTAAACTTATAACACTTGTAGACGACACTTCATCGAAGATTTTGAGGTATAACACTTATGGGTCCTCACGTGCGAAAACAAGTTTTCGAGAAAACAGCAGTTAAAGTTTAAACTTATAAAAACCCTTATAACTTTTTTAAGTACTAATATTTTTTAATCAGGTTTGGCTTATTTTGTTCAATATGGATCACAGTAACAAAATAGAAAACATACAAGTAATGAAAAAAATTTTTAAATAATTTTTCATTTGAATAAATAACAAAATCCCCAAACATGTAAAAAAATAATTTCAGTTTTCGAAATAGCAACAAGAAGTATAAATAATTATATATGTGAATTCAAACGTTAACTTTTCTAAAAAGTGATTATTTTTAATAAAAAATACAATAAAAGGGTTTTCGAGGTCGCCTTGAGAAACCCCGAGAATAGTGCTTGATTTGTCCATAGCCATCCCCAATTTTGTTTGAGTGTTTATTCCTTAATCGCGGTGCTGGTCTCGGATTAGGCGAGTAACACTCAATATGTGAGTTTACTAATGCTTTCATTGTTTTCACGGTCGTCTTTTTTGTGACTACGTTTATGTAATCGTTTCTGTTGGTTTTTTGCATCACAAAATAGTGAAAAATGATTGTTGACCAGGAGTTTAGTGCCGTCTGCAGTAAATATTTTCCCGAAAACTATCAAGACGATGATGGTGAACTACATTGGTCTCATTCAAAAGGTGATACTGAGCGAAGTTTCGTTAAGTTAGATTTATCTGCTGTCGATGAAGAGGAACAGGAACTGGTAACTAAGTTTCTCTCAAAAAAATTTTGTAATAACATTACCAAAACAGGAGTTGGTATCGAAGAAATGTGAGACTGCATCATCAAAAAAGGTGATGACTTCGAAGAAAAGTAAGACTGCATCATCAAAAAAGGAGTCGATATCAAAGAAAAGTGAGGCAGTATCATCAAAAAAGGAGTTGACATCGAAGAATGTGAGACTGCATCTTCAAAAAAAGAGTCGATTTCTAAGAAAAGTTAGGCAGCATCATCAGAAAAGAAGTTGGTATTGGAAAAATGTATGGCTCCATTGCCGAAACAAGAGATAGCACCAAAGAAACGAAAGGCAAAGAATAGTGAAGATGTTCTCAAACCTGACGCGGAACAAAGTTCAGCTTCCTCACAACCAATACGTAAAAAAGTCTCAAGAGAGTCGACATCGAAGAAAAATATAAAAAACGTAGTGGATATATTTTCTTTCCTTTAGTTTTTAAATAAAATCAATTTCTTACGTATTTGTACTCTTCTTTCTCTTGACTTTTAACAAACTTTTAAACAAGTTATGACTTTCTGGTTTTAACCATGTTAAAGAGCGTTTCAAACTCTATCCGAATCAACAAAGTGAAAAATGATTTTTTGACACGTAAGGTGCTTTTTCGTAGACCATATATGCTTTAACTAAATCAAAAATAAAATCTACAGTTTTCCAAAACAGGTTTTTTGACACCATGCTTATTATATGGCCGCTCTATCTAAATATTTATGGTAATTAGAAGACTATGCTGGAAATTTTATCACGATCGCTCTAAAACTTTGGGTAAAGTGTGCATAGCAACAGGCAGACATTGCTAGTTAGATTTCAGTGGTGATGATGATGAAGAATATGTATAATATATTCAACCCTATAATATATAATAATAATAAAAATAATTTTTTTAAATATCGGTTATGAAAATAATGTAGATATTTTATTTCGTAATAGATATTGTTAGTGATTATTATTAATTTCTTTCTGAGCATTTATTAGTAAACTGAATGCCACAGAGATTCCTAAACTTTACCATTGGAAGTGGGCATTAATGTTTAGATCCCTCCTGCACATATATGTACGGATATAGTTATAAATAGAATTGATATACATACACGTATATCAAGTTTTTGCATGGTTAGTATATTATATTATATTGTCGAAGTATATATTAAATATTTCGAATTAAATACTCTATTTGCGAAAATTTCAATAAACTTATAAACTATCATATACAGTATTATTATAAAAAAAAAAAAAAACCAACAGAAATGGTACATCAACAAAAATTTACCCTCTCTTTGATATTAAAGTTCAAAACACTCACCATAAAAAGCTCGATTGAAAATGTCTTTAAAGCAAAATTATGAACTATAAATTCTGGGAAATTAACGAAAACAAAAGCGACGATTGTTCGAATGTAACCGACGGATACAGAATTATATTAAAGAAATTACGAATACACGATTGGAAGGAACATGGCGTACATTCAAGAAACCACGCTAACAAAAAAAAAGAAAAGAAGAGGAAAAAAAAATGATATTCTTGGAATTTCTACTTTGATAGAAACCGCAAAAATAAATTGACCAGTTTCCAAATGAATGAAAATATAAATTTATTGCTAATTAACCAACAAGCCCAACGGGCGCGAACAATAAAATATTTAAAAATAAACAACGTATACGTAAAATAAGTGATCCATTTTAATATAATTATAGGAGCTATTAGCCAACAGTCTTAACAAAAAAAAAAAATTTTTCCAAAAACTTTCACATCAGAAGTGAAAATAAAAAAAAAAATTTTTAAATTATTATTACTCAGAATAATGTATGCATTTATTTCGTGGAACGAAACGTATAATAATATACTAACAAATTTTTTAATATGCTTATGAATATATATTAATATGTCCATATCTGTATACTTTTGCCTATTATACTTATAGTATAAATGCATTTCGAAAGTTCAACAATTGCTCGCCAACATCAAGTCTGACTTGATAACGTTTCGTTGATAACGTTCGAAATTTCTATGTTTAAAATTTATATATATATATATTTTTTTTTTTTGATGTCAAGTAACATTAAACTCATTTTATGCGTAATTGAATTTAACAAATTATATACATGGGAATTTAGAAATTGATAAGTTTGTTTTTAGTGTACAAAATCACGTATTGCATTTGATATACATACATGATAGACAAAGGTTTAATTAAAAATACAAACAAAAACTCAATAATTGTAAAAATTTTAAAAAACTTAAATTCTTATACGTAACTTGGAGTATTGGAAGATGTTCTAAAATTACGTTATTTTTTGTAGCCTTCACCAAAGGTGAAGGCATGCAACGCTTGAAAGGAAGCATCGCCATGTCTGTCTGTCTGTCTATCTGTCTATCTATCTATAAGGCATCTTTGATTTATAAATATGCAAAAATTATTTTCCGAATACCGAAATAGCGACTAGATTCAATTTCATCCACTTTATGAAAGTTGAATTTGTCATTTTGGAAAGAATTGTGAAGTGTTAGTGAGAATTTCACCAAAAAGGATATGGTTGTGCTCCAGCATGAATTCTCTCCATAGTAATTTTAAAAAATAATTCGACGTTGACTACTTTACTTTGAAAATTTTAACCAAATTACAATTCATATCCGACTTTGCTTGGTGAAATAGCCACCACAAAGTTTATTAATGTATGCTATATCTCTGTTGAGAATCTCTTGAAAAAAAATATTATAAAACTTCTCGATGTCGTCACAGGTGGCGTTCATGACATGGATGCTTTTTACCCATGTACCTAAAACGAGGCAAGAAAAGTCCACTACAGTTTTCATGGATTTCAAAAGACTTTCTTCAGCCACCGTATCATGAACATATCACGTGATGTGTATTTTACAGTGAAGAACTCGTTTTCAATGATGGTTTCTATAAATTTAGTCATAACTTGTAAGTATAAATGTCTGGATTGGTATAATGGCGTGAAAATAATAAATTTTTTACAGTTATAAATTTCGTATTTAAAAATCAGATTTACAAATATGTTTTATATACAAATAAAACATTTTTTAACTTCATTGATAATAACATAAATAAGTTTTTATTGTGATTGAGCGCCTATTATTTTCTTGATAATAGTAGTTTCGCATAAATGTGCAATGACTGTACAAGCCCACATATATATTTATTAATTGATTTCTTTTCCGAAATCAGAGATTTCATTCAACTACTACTTCATATACATACTATTATCAATCGGCAAGGCGACTTGTTTTGACGCCAACACAAAAGCTGTTTAAGGTTTTTATTTTCTGGTATGCTTAAATTTTAAATCCACAAAACAATAAATAAATATTTTTATATATTTATATTATAATGAAAAAATGAACCAAACTTTTTGAATATTAGGAGTTTTATTTTCAGTCAGTATTTTCCTCTACTCTACTATTTATTTAATAAAATACACTTTTTTGCTATGTGAATAGGTTTCTGGAAGTGCTTAACAGTTTTTGCCGAAGTTCCTTTGCGACATAATCGGAAAGTCACAATTTATGATAACTCTGAAAATGACTATCGAATTCTTATGAGATAAATACATAATTGGCAAATCAAAGATTTACATTAGAGTACAACTGCCAAGGGAAGTTTTTTTTAGATCTGGTATTCCCTGAAATATGACATTTAAAATTTTCAAAAAAAGTTCACCAAAATTCTTTATTATTTATCACTAAACTATCAATTTTTTCATGTATCTACTTTAAAACGAAATATTTCTTAATTACGATCATGATTTGATGATCAAAGATGTATTCCAATTTGAAGATTTTTTGTACAAAAATAGAAAAAATTTTCATTTTGTTGCTATCCCTTTTCAAAGTTTTCAATAACGTTCCAGTTGCAGTTGCAATTATTCGATACAAAAGAACGTTATAAAAATTTAATGATTTAGTTCGAAATAATAAAATGAGAACTATTTACTATGGAATGACGATTACATTCGTTTTTATTGAATGGAGTTTCTATTCATAAATTCAATATTTATGCTAATTTCCAGTTTATTATAAAGATTGTGAAGGAAATGACGGAGACCCTTTAAACTAGAGAAATCGATTCGACTTCAAACGAAAAAATACTGCAGTATTAGTGTTTCAAGTATTGTTATTCATTTCTTTGGAAATATGTTGCGCTAACAAAAAATATTGTTTTAATTATAATGAAGAAATAATATTTCATTATTCTTTGCTTTGAATTATGATATCAATATTTTATTCATTTCATCACATCACATTTAGATCGCAATAAATCTTTAATGTGTGCTTTGTACAAATTATTTCATAATTATTTCGAAATAATATCAAGTTAAAAAATATTTGTTCACATACACTAAGTATGATGATCCAAATATGTCGACTCCATTCAAATTTTCACAAAAATCGGCAACTTCTTTCATTAGAAGAAATTAATCATTTGTTATGGATGGATAGACAAACAGTCAGATGTACATGGTTAGATCGTTTCCCCATTCTCGATAGCAATGAGTGGGGTCTTACTTCTTCCGGATAAGTTTGTAATGTGATAATGTTTACAATTGTGAAACCACAGTCGACGATTTTCTACCTGAGTCCTTTATCTCTATTAAAGATTATATAGTCTCTTGGTATAAATTATCCAATTTTTATAACAAACTATCGTGTTTTGTAGTATTTATTGCCATAAAGGTGTTTTAAAGTACAGATCGACAGGGTGCCTAATGTGTCAAAATAAATAAAAATATAGAAAAATAAATATAAATATGTATATATAAAATATATAAAAAAATTTGTTGGTGTCTTCGGGATTTGAAACCTGGACTCATCGAATGACAGGCAAGCTTTCTAAACTCTAAGTGAAATTCAAGACGCCAGCTTCTTGAAAATGTAAGCCATACTTTCATGTAATGAGTTCTCATTTCAAAAAAAATTTCTTCAATTGTTAGAAATTTTACGTATTTCATTGACGAAAATTTTTCGTTTTTTGTAAGGATATGCATTTGTCTGGGTATATACATACTTTTTCGTAAATACTTCAATAAAGAAGAGAAGAACGCTTTTTGATATAGTTATTTTGTATGCCAGCTATATCTTAATCTGTTCCGATCTTGACAATTTTTTTTGCGATATTATGGAATTGATAAATACGAAATTTCATCGAAATATATTCATAAACAAAAAAGGTTGCTATATAAGGGGACTTCGACCGATTTTGACGCCTTTGTATGACAGCTATATTTAAATCTGATCCGATCCGGCTGAAATTTTCGGGAGAATTGAACGAAGCAGAGCCAAATCAAAATTTCAGCTGGATATTATGAAAACTGAGTTCTTACCAACGGACATAACGACGCACAGACAGGCAACCATTGCTAGATCAATTTCTCTACCGATGCTGATCAAGAATATATATACTTTATAGGGTCTCCGATGCGTCGTCTCACCTAACCTTAACACTGCGGTTTTTCACCCCTTTTTTTACTCAACTTTTTTTTTTCAGATTTTAAGTATTAACTGTTTTCTAATATGTAGTACATTTTCCTTACGGAAAAAAGTTGCCGGTGTACCCTTCTCAAAATGTACTTTGGTCTATTTTATGAAAACTCCAAAATTATTTTGGCTTTGTCGACAATCCTTCGTGAGCTGGACCGTTTACAAAAAGCGTCTAAAAATCGGGTTTTGTGTGGTAACATGTTTGCTACGCTATCGTTTTCACACAAATGGGTACAAACGAACCTCACTCGAAAGGACTTCGGATAAATTGTTGGTTCAGCGCAATAAATTCCAGCTTTTTTTCTGCGAGCGTATCTTTGACAACTATTTTTGGGTAATTTCGGTAAGCTGATTCCGATTCTGTCATCATATTTTTTTAATAAGTCACCGTTTCCGCGATATTAAGTATTTTCAGATTTTACTAAATACCACGAAGACTGTAGCGTATTTAAAAGAAAGGTTGAGAGTTATTCGACATGCCATCAATTCAAAATGGGATTTGGTGGGTTGAGTTTTAAGCGAATGAATAGTAGTTGTCAACACCTTTGCGAAAAGCAGATAAAAAATAGCGAAGTTATTTGAATTTTTATCGAAAATAGCTAAAAAAGTGCACTAAAATGATAAATATTCTCGATAATGACGAATTTCCAAAAAAACAAATGATGCGAAACTGAAGACCTTTCCCATTTGTGTGGAAAACCATAGCGAAGCAAACATGTTATCAACACAAAAGCTGATTTTCACGAATGCTTATCAACAAAGCCAAAATATATTGGGAACCATCATAAAATAGACCCAAGTACATGTTTTTGTCAAATTGTGCCGTGTGTTGCTGTTGTGTAATTTTAGATTGGTCCTAACAAGTGTTGTTGTGTTTCGTGGAATATTACTTTTCCATGGTTCAACGTTGCAAAAAGTTTTGAACGGAAAGTTATTGACACAGGTGTGTAGATTGAAGAGTAACTTACACTTCTTTTTAGCAGTAAAATTCGTGTTGGAACGAACAGCCTTGGTTGACAATTTGGAGCGCCAACAAAGCAGAAGAAGAAGAAGAATTTAAACGGCATATAATAAAAAATATCACGGTAAATCATTTAAATAACTCGTCAAATGAAGATGATGACGCAAAGGATGCTTGAAGAAGAATATTCTAATTAGAACAGAATTATTTCCAAACCGATTCATCATTATCTAGAATTTATCTGCATTTTCAGAATAATGGAGCTATAATTGAAAACATTCTTTTAATGTGATGGTAATGTCTTGGTAGTGCCAAACACAACAAAGTTATTGCAAGTCGGCCTGATCGGTTACATGGCAGCTATATAAAATATTGGTCTAAACAATGCGAGTCTTGGTGGCCCAAATATTCCTATCAATGAAATTTGAGAGAAATATCTTGATAATTATAATGATAATTAATTATAATTAGAGTTTAAGCGGGAAAAAAAAATACCGAAAAAAAATATTTGGTGAATGGTATAAAAATTTGAATTTTGTGTTCTATAATCACGATTACTTTTTGAAATGTTCTTCAAACTCAAACGAATTAATTTTTTCAAAGCCGTTATTACTTTACCTTTCAATAATTCATCCCAAATAGCACTTTCAAGAAATTTGTAATCAATAGATGCGAATAATACACGTTAAGTACATATTTGAATTATGCTGAAATTTTAATAGATTAATAAAAATTCGATATTTTTAAATGTTTTTTTGTATATATCAAATGACTTGACGAATACCTGTTTTTGAAAAATTATTAGTATGAGCACGTGTAAATTTTATCTTAACCAAAGAAAAAAAAAGTATTTAATTCGATACAAAATCAAAATAAATGCGAATATTCACCTCTATTCACAGAACCAAAAAATGTTCCTAATGTCAATGCATCTTATTCATACACCCCAATTCATTGAATTTATTGAATTATTGACCCAAAGTACAAATTCTTTAAAAATTTTCCTGTTTCAAGAGCACTTTAATGTCAGTGTGAAAATAGATCTAAAAAATTTTTATCTTGAGATTGATCACATCTATCAAATCTATAAAAATTTAAATGTACCATTTAAATACCCAGTGTATAATACGTTAATTTCAATTCTCGGTTATAAATATATATATATTTTTTTTTTAATTATAAGAATGTACTCAAATAGTCAATACATAATATCATAGAACCAATGTACAATATATGGAACTCAATTTATAGTTATTTAAATATAAATAGTAGAATGTGTTAATACGGCGAAATAATACATGCATACAACGAATGAACAATAAATACTTTTCTATCAAAGAACGCCGCGGCGCGAGTTTTAAACAACACAACGAATTCAAACCACTTTCAATAGTTTTTTCGTCAGTGGCTTATAATAAATTAATCATATTCGCTTAAGAACCTTCCACGCTAACATCTTATTTTAAATTATTCTTGTATGTACTTAAAATAAACCTCCACGAATATTGGACGGATGGATGAAATGGAAAAAAAATCACTACATCGTCGGAGCCGACAAGTGTTCACACCGGTGAGCGCACAAACTGCTTTCCAGTATCCATCGAAGGCAATAACCAGTATCATCCGGAAGAAAGTATTTCCAGGTTCTTCAGCCAACAACCAACCACCATCATAGCCCCTTCTTTCTCTAATGAAACTATTTATTAAGTTATGAATCATTTTCAAAATTTTGATAAATTATTCATTGGCATAAAGTATTTTTTCATTAATGCTATGTACGTTTTTGGTTCAGTGTTCGAAATTACTGTTGTCTCTTTCTGAAGTCAATAAATTGTTGATGACTTGCCTTACAATATACCTTGATAGGTGTTCAATTCAACGATCAAATTATTGATTAAAATAGGTATAAAAAAATTATCCCAATCGCTTTTCATTTGAAAATTTTCCGCTTTTTTGAAATAATTTAACTATGAAGATAATCGAAAGCTGGTTGGCATTATCAGTAATGGCCATATGTTGAATACGTCATTCGGTGAAGCTGAAAAAGGTAACCTAGAAGAAAGTCAGTAGAACATAAATCATTTAAATCTACATACATATATACAAAAAAAAAAAAAAAAACAAATATTAAAATTTGTAAATATAAAAATATTCTAAATGAATAACAATATTCGTGCTTTTTTAATTAGCACGTTCCTGAAGTTGATGGTGCATTTAATAAAATTATAAATATCCTATAAACTTTTTTTCAATTATAATTGAAATATTTAATGTCATTAAACGAAAATTTTTCTAGTTTTTCTCTATAAGAATAAAAATATGCATGTGTATATTTTGAATTTTTTTCTCTACAAGTTACTAACAAATTTAAGAGTGATTTTTTATTTTGCTGCATGATAATATTTTTAGTTTTCTGGGATCACATAATGCAAATTGAAATCAAATTTGGCATGAAATAATGTTTCTGTACATATGTTGAAGGAAATTGTATTTTTTAATTTTTTTTTTTTGTTTCATCGAAATTCAACTTGATAATACATACTATTTCAAATTGATGCAAACAACATAACGACAGCAGTCTCAAATATGCTAGACATCCAAATATACATATAAGTATTGCTTGAAACATCTAAAAGACAATAACAAAATATTTGAAAATTGTTTCTAATCCGATTGATCTAATATTAGTTCAGCTGAGGGTAGTATGAAATGACCTTTGCACTCTAGAAGCACAGTTCTGTTATGCTGTAGGCGGCAAAAAGCCTATGAACAATCAAAACAAATTATGAGAAAAGTGCAGAGCAACGTTATACAGTTCTAACGTATAGCAGCTGCGTTTAAGTTCAGCACTTTGATAGTGTCCTTTCATTGGCTACGAAGTCAACTATACTTATTCTACAAGTCCCGATTGGGTGGCTGGAAAACAAGTATCATTTGAACTTAGTAATCCTTCAATAATGTCCAACACCGGTTATTCAGTCGGCCGTACTTTTGCAAACAAGGCTTGACCTTCGAATGTAATTTTAAAAACAACTGTACTCAAAATCGGCTACGCTGCCAACAGTATCGAAAAATCATTCCTTTATTGTTAACCGAAAGCCATAATATTAATTTGAGATGTAGATGTTGCCTACAATAGAGTTCAAATAATTTGGAGATTCTAGCAATAACACGAATTCCAATGAGCAGGTGTTCGGGAATTTCTAACTCACTAGTGCAGACTTTTTCAAAGATTTGTATGAAAAATTATCACATTATTTCTAAAGAGAACGTTTAAGTAAATTTTTTCAAAAACGAATTTAATAATTTAGTGGTGGTCAGTCCAAGTTCGTTCTGTTGACTTTCAATTTGATTCATATGTTTTCTGGTGTGCCAGCACTAGTGCTCCTATGCCAAATTTAACCTCAGAATCGAGAAGTTTGAGGTTTTTAATCGCTAAATTCCTCAGAGAATTTTGCATCTCGAAAAATGTATATTGCTACAAAAAATTGATTTAAATCGTCAAATGTTCATGCGTTGATTAGATCAACAGTTTTGTGACGACTTTCGACTTTTGTTAAATTCAATTGTTTCCGCCGTTCGATCGTTGTTTTTATTATCATAAAAAATTGATATTGTGCGAGAAAAGAAAATGCGGTATCTAACGACCGTTTGGTCATCAAATGATAAACGCACAAAAATTATGAAAATAGTGATCGCAGCGCTTCAAAAGTCATCCTTAAGATCATACCAGGTGACAAACGATGTACTACCTATGCTTTTAAGTTGGACTAGACAGCGGTCGATTTACATGGTGTTTCAAATCAAACAAAAGCTTATTTCATTTTTAAATTTTTTTGTAAAAAATTCTTACAATGTACATTTTAAAGCAATGACATTATTTTCATTCTCTGCAGAGTAAGCTACACACTCTTATCTGTATTTTTTTTTTTTTTTTTTTTTTGTTAAAAAAATAAAACCATAACGACAATATTTTCAATATTTATATTCGATCTAGAAAAGTTCAAATTCGTTCCTTATCGATGAAGGAATGCGATCGATTTCTTTTATTCTTGCACGCTGCTATTATTCAATGGAATTGGATAGGATATTTTGAATCTGCACAATTTTATTCTCAATCAAAACTAGCAACGAAAATTGTAACTTTGATCTGCAGCCGTAGCTACATATATACCCCATCCAACCAATTTTCTTATAGCAGAGATAAAATCTTGCTGGTGTAACCGATCAATAGTTATCACATTAAGCATATTTCACTTATAGTGGGAGTGGCTCACTCAGTTTATGATCGTTTGTGCACCGAAAAAAAAGAACAAGATCAATTTCAAATTATTAAAGCAATTTTTCAGATAATTAATTTCATTGTTTAATGAAAAATTATCTTTGACTTTGATCGTGAAAACTATCAATTGCTTGATCCTATAAAAGAAAATAGTTGATATGCAAAAATGATTCAAGGAGCTTATTGTCATATCTATCTACAACCTATTTGGATCAACAGCAACTTCAAACATATCAGGAGAAAAATGGGAAATTGATTCGAAATAAAATTAAACAAGCTAGTTTATTTGAAGGGTGGGTCAAGCACAAATCTGTCCAATAGTAGTTTTTGTACGGTATTGACGTTCAAAGCAGCCGTGATCCGATCTAAGTCATTGAAACCTACTCACCAAGATTTATCAGCTTAAGTTATTCCCATCCAGAGAAACAGTTATAAATATATCGAATTGATAAAATATAATGTAAAGGGTATATTAACATTCACAATAACTAGAACATTTTTCATTTCAGGCTTTATCTCGATTATTTCTTGAGTCTCGAGCATCTTGCATGCGAATAACGTATAAAGTAAGTAAAAGTTCCAGGGTCGTGATAATGTTCAACGGGTCATGATAACAAATTTTATAAATAAATCGAGTTGGAAAAATGTATGTATGTATATTTAAATATATATATATATATATATATATATA
>JAWNPW010001061.1:0-12560 GCA_035078745.1 Diastata ussurica
GCATAGTTGCAATAAATGTATTATCACTTGTTAAACATTTAGTATATAAGACAGCAGTCAACTTAATAAAATTTAGAATTATCAAATCAACCAAAGTGTTTGGTTTAATTTCTCAGCGTTACTACGAAAGATAAAATCCTTAAAGTTCAAGTGCTTGCTTGTATATTTATCTCTACTCATCAAAGCAATCATTCAAAGAGCGTTCTTACTAGTTCATGTGCTAGTAGGAACATCATAACCGTTTCGAAAAATACAATAATAATAATATAATATAATAGAGACAGATATTCATACACATGACATTGTGATTTCAAATAAACGAATAAAAGCGGAATTTGATAATTGTAAAGTTTACGATCATAGTAACATTATGTCATGCTTTAAATGTCTGTGCTTTAAACACGTGAATGCATTAATAAAATTATGTGTTGTAAAACAAATGTGCTGATGCACATCACGTAGTGAATGGACTTCTGATATTATTAGATGTGTTAATTGTTATGAACTTGTCCAAAAGAATCTGTCAACTGTAGACACGAATCATTTCAGTGTTAAATGTCCAGCATATGTAAAAATGTGTCAATCTTACAACAAGTATCATCAGCAATTAAAAACTAACATTTACGATATTCCGTGCATATATTTGAACGTAAACAGTATAATATCTAATATTTCTGAACTTCACGTGTTAATAAATCATAGAAAGCTATTAATTGTGTTTGTTCTGAAAGACGAACTACAAGAGAATTCTAAATTATACAACGAAAAGATGTAACTCGTATAGTAGACACGCCAGTGGAGTCATAGTTTGTATCCACGATACAATTAATTTTAACGTGATCTATAACAATGATATAGATGAAAACATTTGGTGTATTATTATGCAACTGAAAAACTGTAATATAAAGTGGCGCATTGGGGTTTTATTATTTATCTATATCAATATCCTCGTTGGTGACTTTAATATAGATATGAACACGAATACAAATATGAACACCATGTTAAACGAAGTATTTTCAAATCTAGCAATGTCGCAAAAAATTAGTTTCAATACAAGAATAACTGATCGATAACAAAGCTTAATCGATTTGCTATACACAAATGAAGATAACTTGTTAGATAATCGGTTGCAAAACCATAAGATTTCTGATCATGAGACAATTGGTTTCAACTTAAAATCAGATAAAAAGTATCAAATGCGAAGTTACAAATATATCTCGTCTTGGGAGAACTACATTTTTACCGAAGATGCAATTTTAATCTACCGTTGAATGATTGACTAGAAAATAAAATAATGTGTCTCAATTTATTAACTCGTCAAGTTATGCAATGTCTAACGTTCGAAAAAATTATAGACGTAAAGTTAATGAATGAATGGTATGATTATGAACTTACGGTGTTAAATAGAACAAAAAATAGCTTATATAAAAGCAATCAAGTAAGTGGTGATTGGATATACTACAAAGAAATAAATAAAAAATACAAAAAACTGATAGAAGTAAAAAAAACTCTTTATCTTGAACGGAAAATATACAAGAGTAAGAATGCTAGTGCACAATTGTGGAAGTGTTTAAAGGATGCTGTAAATTTTAACGAAGATAATAAACCTTTATCCAAAATAGAAATATATAACAGAATATATGAAAAAGAAAATGATGTAGCTAATAATTTAATTACATTTTTCGTGAACAGTATACAAAATATATGTAATAAAATTCAACCAGTGCACTGATCCCACATCCAAATTTGTTGGCAGAAATTAAATTTTTTTTTTTTAAATTAAGCAAAAACCATATTTCATTCAAAAGAATACTCTTTTAGGGTAGTTTAAAATCATAATGGTACAATTAAAATTGAAGCCCTGCCGATTTAGGCAACCATTGAAGTCAGCTGATTAATTGTGTCATATTTTGCCCTTTTTAGCATTGCAAATAAGAGCACATTTCAAAATAGTATAACTCAGTATTTTTTGCGAATATAAAAATAAATAAATATGGAAAACAAAGTTAGAGGTATGTTTATAATAAGTGTTATCATGCAATAATTGTTTTCTGAGAGTTATCTTTGTTTATATGTATTTTTGTAATGTGATGTTTTTAGCAATTCTAACCTCAAACGTGTTGTGTTCCGTCAAGTAAAAGTATGTTGGATTGACGTGGATTTACGTAACTGTTAACGCAATGATGACTCAAATGTGTATATAATGGTACTATATAAACCTTTTTTGCCCCTTTTCCTGAAAATTGACTTTTTTTAGACAACATAGACTTGAGTCACGGTGAAATGCTTGAATTTTGGCTTGCAAATGGTCGTAATACTGTCAGCCTTCCTAATTATGTGCTGCAGCAAAGTAAAAGAAAGCGAAAGAAAAAATAGAGGACTCGATAAAAAAGAAAGTTAAGAACTTTGTTGCATATGTTTAATGTCTATTTGATCAAATGCAATCGGATGGTTTGAAGATTTAAAACACAACATCAGAGTTGGCTGGCATTACGTATGCAAATACAATTTCAAGCATGTGACTTTGTTGAAGAACCGATTAAAAATGCGAAGAGCTCGCTTAAAACGCAAATCAGCTGATAATAATAATAGTAGGAATCTTCTTGTCCATGCAGCAGCGGTGTCTGCAAAGAAGGTGAATTTGAAAAACGTGAAAGAGCAACAAAGCAAGGCTTAACCTATACTTTTTACTCCAGCAGAAGCCTTAAATTTCTATAGAAAACAGCTTGACAAAAAGGCAATATATGAACATAAGACAACAAAATAAAAACCGGAATTACGATATTTTCCCGAGCTACAAGAAATTGATTGCTGGAAAAGGCAAATCTACACGTAATAAATTACACGCTGTAATAAATGTGCAAAAATTAAATATACTTTGGATGAGACATGGTGGACCTCGTAGGTCTATGAAAATTATGAATTTTTGCATTTAAGATTTTTCTCAAACACCATCAAAATCTGGAGTTAGGACCAAAAAACCCTTCTTGGGTAAGTACATGTGTTTAATGGCTCATAAATGCGTCATTTTTCATCCGATTTCAAATTCAAATTTCAAAAGTTATGACAAGTAGAAAGATAGACCTTTCTAAAATGGGCTTGGTCATTTCAAAAAGTTCAAAACTGAAGTAGATACAGACAAAAATATTCGAAGTTTGAAATTTTTGTTCTTGTATTTTCAAGTTTAACAAGCACTTAATCGATTTTTTTGTTGCGTAGTATATTTTGGTAATAATTTTTTGGAAAGCGTCATCAATAGTGCATTCAAAAAACGCTAGTGCATTTGAATCGATTTGCCTCATAACTTTTAAAATTTTGGAAATCGGATAAAGAATGACGCATTTATGAGACATTAAACACATGTACCCACCGAAAAAGGGTTTTTTTGGTCCTAACTCCAGATTTTGAGGGTGTTTGAGAAAAATCTTTAATGCCAAAACTCATTATTTTTATAGACCTACAAGGTCTACCATGTCTCGTCGAAAGTATTTTTTCACTGTGACACCGTGTTATCAATTACTGAGTCAGTGCAGAGCGCATAATGTTGTTACAATACGATGTGATTAGTGAATACGCAGATATTTCCAGCTCTACCTCTACAAACAAAATTTTCAATTGGATAAAAATTTTAATTCATCAGATACACTTGATCAATCTTTGTTTGTCACTACCCTAATACCGCTGAAGTTACTTGATTCGATAGGTCGAGTTATTTGGATGAACCACACTCCACAATCTGTTCGATTTTGCAGACTTCGCAGACAAAGCAAATTCGAAATTTATGGCCCAAGGCAAGGCATTTTTGAAAAAAGAAACGTTTGCGTCAATACTTGGTTTTGACTCGGAGGTTGTAAAGAACTTCTATGTAATTGTAATAAGCATTTCATCCAACTAGCCCTTCCAGTTGGCTGCCTCGGTGAAAACGCATCAGAGGCTCGGAACAAGTTCTATAAAATAGATAGACGGTCGCACGCAAGACAAAATAGCCGTCTTAATAACGTGACTGATGTTTTTTGTAGATTCATCGGATCCACTGGTTTCGAGCATTTATATTGAAAAAAGACAACTGCAAAATAAAAAACACAGCAGTTATCCAGGAGAGATTATTTACCTTTTAAGACGACAAAATGCTAATTTCTCCAATAATAATATGAATATAGATGACGACGATAGTGAAGATGATTTGAACAGATATAAATGTATCGATTCCTATTCATTCGATTTAGGTGTGGAAAGTATTTAAATAGAAAATTAATTCAATAAATATATAAGATTTGAAGTCGATAGTACGAAAAATAAAAAAGTTTTTCTAATAAAAACATGTATTTGAATGTGGGGTTTGTATGGTGGCTACCCCCCTAGCGGAGGATTGGGCTGATTCCGATAACTGTGCAACGCATGGTAAAAAGGACACTATGTGCTCTCTAGCATTAAATTTAGAATTTATGCCAAAAAAAAACGACTTTGGGACCACAGTGACCAAATTTCTCCAATCAATATTCTACCATCAGATAAAAAAATTATTGAAACCATGGTAAAAGATTAGCTTACCAAATATCTGGATATTAACAAAATATTAATACCTCTGCAGTCATGATTCAGAAAAAAACATTCCTGGGAAACTGCCTTAAATGCAATACTTTTTAAGTGGAAGCAAAACTTAAACGGGCGTTTGAAACGGTTGATCGAAGTATAATGATAATAAAACTTCAGTCTATCGGAGTCAACGGGCCATCGCTTGATTGGTTCAAGAGTTATCTGCACACTCGACGGCAACGAACACTTATAAATTACAGAAATATGTCGGACGAATTAGCACTTGATATTTGACTTCCGCAGGGGTGTGTGTTGGCGCCTTTATTGTTTTTGGTGTATATTAATGATATGTGCCGTTAATTTTGAAAGTGGCGTAACTCACAGCTTCATTGTTTCGAGATATTTAAGAATTTGTGTTTGAATTTGGAGGCGATTCTGATGATTGTGCAAACAAAGTGAATGTGCGAATAGTTAATTTTTTACAAATTTGCCAAGATTGTCTCAATCTATGATAGATTTGCATTATGAGAAGCGAATTCAATGAAAAAACGAAAAAAAAAATGGAGTTACGCCACTTTCAAAATTACCGGCACATATATCGAAAATGTTAAAATTTTGTTCAATTAAATTATTTGTTGATGATGCCCTTATCATGATTAGTAATGAAAATGTGAAAACCGCTATAGAAAAAATACAAACAGACCTTAATAATATAAGACACTCGACAATTCTATTGAAGTGATAAGTCGTGTTTTAAACAGCGCTGGAAACTAGAAATTTTTAAATCGGTTTTAATTAATACAAAACGCACTCGTAAATTTAATAATTACGTATCTTAATTCTCGGTACACCACGGATTACACTTTTTGTTGTGATAAATAATCATTAAACACTAAAATTTGCAGTGAAATCATAGTGTCGACAGCATTTGATTAACACGCGAAACAGCAAGATAAATAAATTTTAACAATAAAAACACGCAGCAAAGTTATCATAATGAACCCGGAAATGGAATTGAATATTCAATTGGAATTGGAATCGGAAGATAAGCTTCTGCGCTCTCCAAGCTGCGAAAAAGAGTTCTTGGCGCCTAGTGGCTCGCGAGGGCGTTTATCGAAAAATGACGACCCGATGTGTTCGTTGGCTTTAAGAAAGGAGAAAGCAACAAAGGTGCCTGAGGTCCCTAGTGGCGAACCACCAAAATGGCGCAATAAAATGCGGCAATACAAAGCTGCGTTGGCTATCAAAACGCGACTTGCGATGGCTGATACCGAACACCTATTGCCCAAAGAGGTAAAGGATTTGGAATGGGCAAATGAAGCTATCGCGATGGGCCGCCTGCAGTATGAGAAAAGAGAAGAGGAGGTAATGACAGAGACAACTACAAAAAGGGAGCGATCAGTAGAAGAAAATTCTTCTCAAGGTCAAAAGCCAAAACGTGGGAAATCAATGTCAGAGCCGAGCCCGAAGTCTAAGTTCAAAAATGTCAGTAATGCTGCCAAAATTGCATTGACTCTAGCGACCCCCTGGGAAAAATATCGTTGGAACGATGGAAGCTAGTTGAGGCCAAGTTATTGGACAGGCTCTATGCAATAATGGAAGCAGTGGAGCCACCCAAAATGCCAACATTTGATGGCGCGGGATGGTTCCAGGGCGTCAAGATTATAAGCTGCAGCGACCAGTACTCTTTGGAGTGGTGTCAAGGTGCCGTTAGGGACCTGACGGATCTGTGGGAGGGTGCGAAACTTGAGGTTGTTGACCGGAGTGAGATACCATCGCCTCCTAAAGCGAAAGTAGCTTTCCCGGTCAAACACCCAAAAGAGAAACTTTTGAAGCTGCTTCAATGCCAAAACCCAGGCGTTCCTACTAAGGACTGGTCTGTTTTAAGGGTCATTGACTCTACCGACCAGGGGAAGGGATCCATCCATGGCAAAATAGCATGGGGTATGGCATGCGTCTATCTGCGGCTGAAAAAAAGGAGTCCCATAGATGACAACAATAATACACTGGAAGCCAATGAGGTGGAAAAGGATCTAGTTGATATCCTCACCGAGGCAACCAACAATGTATCGTTGTAATCTGGGGAAGATCCTGATAACTCCACAGACGAGGACGAATCAAACTCAACAATGATTGAAACGCATAATGGTGGGCCTCAAATCACCGAGAAACAACAACAAATTGATGAAGGCCCTCCAAATCAATCTACATCACAGAAGTGCAGCTTTGGCTGTACTACACAAAACCCATGATGAAGGGTCGTACGACGCTCAGCCAAGAGCCCTGGATAGATGCGGAAGGGTCTATCAAAGGGCTGGCGTCATGTACATTCAATCTCTTCCATACACATCAAACTGGTAAGAAACGCTCTGCTATTATGACTAAAAAGAATTTGAATAAAATACTATTACCAAATAGCAGCACCAACGATTTAACAACTGTGAGCTACAGAAACAACCAAAGCTCAACCTTAATAATAGCGTCATCATATATGGCGCACAACGAAGAAGCTCCTCCAACGGATCTAAAAAACCTAATAGAGAAAACAACGAAGAAAAAAATCTGCCTAGTAATTGGTAGTGATGCGAACGTACATAACCAACTCTGGGGAAGCAACGACGCAAATGAGCGAGGTGAGTCGTTACTAAACTATCTACTTACCACAAATCTATCTATCGCAAATCGCGGTTCCGAACCTACCTTTCTTGGACCTACTAGCCAAAATGTTTTAGACTTAACGCTTTTCTCTGAAAACAGTGATTTTGTGGTCAGGAATTGGGCTATCTCGAACAGGGCTTCTTTTTCAGACCACAAGTATATTGACTTTGAGCTAAATTCGGATACTACTATCACCAAAAAGCTATCCAGAAATGTCGAAAAGACAAACTGGAGTACCTTTGGTAATATAGTAGACCGAAAATTAAGACATTCATATCCCTGCTTAATAGGAAATAAATTACTGTTAGAAAAAGCCCACGTGAAGTTATCTGAAACTCTCCTGGAGGCTTATCAAACTGCTTGTCCCCTACGAAAGGTTAAAGAAAAATCAAAACCACCGTGGTGGAACAGGGAAATTGATAAATCACGTAAAGTAATTCAGTCTCTATTTAAAAATGCTCGGAAAAGCGGAAGCTCGGATCAGTGGACAAAATATAGAGATAATCTCAAAGAGTTCAAAAAGTTAATCCGTAATGCAAAACGTCAAAGTTTGCGGGATTTTTGCAGCAAAGTTGAAAACACCTCAGAAACAGCCAGACTGATGAAAATTCTGTCAAAAAACCGACTTCTCCATCTCTGATTCATAATCAAGATGGCGAATGGACGAGCGATGAACAGGAAACTTTAGAGATGCTACTTACAACCCATTTTCCGGGCTGTCTTGAAGTAGCGGACCCTCCAATCTCTTACTCACATAATGTCTCAAATGACGAGATACCTGACATTTTTAACAATTATGCAATTGAATGGGCCGTTGGGTCGTTTAAGCCATTTAAATCACCTGGGCCTGATGGACTTTTTCCAGTGCTTTTACAAAAATCACTGGAGACAACTCTGCCATGGCTGCGTGCCATTTTTAAAGGATGCTTGAGGTTAAGTCGTGGCGATCGTGGCTCAGTGTGCTAATGCGTGGGCGACTGAGTATGAGCTTTGGCGAAGCCTGAGGTTCTAATCCCACCTCATTTAAGAAAAATTTTTCTGTGCGGTCGTCACCTCTCGTCGATGTGCTGGCAACATATGATGAGTAGTAAAATTATATGCCTTGAAAAGCTTCTCAAATTAGTCGTTCGGATTCGGCCATAAACTGTAGGTCCCTTCCAATTGTGAATAAAATATAACACGCATAACGCAAATGGTTGGAGAAGCTACCCCTTGTCACAAAAATGTGATGTCGTGGGAATTATTATTTTTTTTTTTTTTTGAGGTTAAATCTGGTCCCGGAATCTTGGCGTAGAGCTCGAGTGGTTTTCATTCCCAAAGGGGGAAAATCCAGTCATGTTAATGCTAAGGATTTTCGGCCAATTAGCCTTACGTCGTTCCTTTTAAAAACCATGGAACGCATCCTAGAAATTCATATCAGAAACAAACTGCCCATAAATTACCTATCAGCATCTCAACATGCATACCAAAAAGGTAAATCAACAGATACTGCCCTTCGTACTGCAGTGAAAACCATAGAATCCTCCCTTCATTTTCAGGAGTATACTCTGGCAGCCTTCCTGGATATTGAAGGGGCCTTCAATAACGCTAGCAATATAGCGATAATGGCCGCGCTGTTAAAAGCATGGGGGCACTCATCGGCACAAATATACGCTATTAGGGGAACTCCGCAAGGAGGGGTTCTTTCACCTCTTCTCTGGATCCTTATTGTCGACGGACTTCTAAAATCGCTCCACGCGAGAAGTACAAAAGTGGTCGCCTATGCGGACGACCTGGAAAGTTTCCAGATGTCCTAGTTGAGCTCCTCGAAACCTCACAGAAGCATGTGAGTGATTGGACTCTAGAGAAAGGACTAAGCATAAATCCCAAGAAAACGGAGATAGTTTTATTCTCTCACAGATACAAAATACCAAAACTCAGGGAAATTAAAATCTCAAACTCAGTGCTGCGAATATCAGATCAGGCAAAACTTTTAGGGGTCATTCTTGACAAAAAACTGTCCTGGAAACCCAACATAGAGGAACATGTCAAAAAGGCATATAATACATTCTACGCATGCAAAAAGATGTTCGGGGTCAAATGGGGCCTCGAACCGAGGGTGACATACTGGATATATACCGCTGTAGTAAAACCTATCCTACTACATGGTGTGTTAGTCTGATGGAGATCACTACAAACCAAAAGAAAATTCAGCGACTTCTATGCATTGGCATAACGGGTGCTCTCAAAACAACTTCTACACAATCTTTAAATATTATAATGGGTTTACTACCGATTGATCTTTTTGCGAAGGGTGTAGCGTTTAAAACTGCACTTCGACTGAAGGAATCACATTGTTTTAAACACAATCCCTATGGGCACAGTAACATTGAGGGTATATCAGAAATCACTACTGACTATATGTCCCCTCAAGTAGTTATTGACAGAAATTTCGAGGTGATCATTCCCACAAGGGAGGCTTGGACTTCCTATCAGGGTAACCATGATCGAACGCTAGCCATTTTTACAGACGGCTCAAAACAAGATATTGGTGTGGGGGCGGGGTACTACATTCCGATACTCGACATCAGTAAATCTTTTAAGCTTCCAATTAAATGCAGCATTTTCCAGGCCGAGATTGCTGCAATCCATGAGGCTGCAAAACGTATTTTTAACGACTCTCGATACACAGATATTAGCATTTATGTATACAGTCAGGCAGCGCTCAAGGCGCTCTGCAATGTCACAATTAAATCGAAGATAGTGTTCATGTGTGTTGAAGCACTCCAAGCACTGGGCCTGAATTGAAATGGGTTCCAGGACACAGCAACATTGACGGAAACGAGCAGGCAGACGAAGCTGCAAAAGCAGGAATTTCGTCTGACTACGCGTTGCACAATGTATGTGAACCACTGCGAGTCCACTACAACACAACAGATTCCAATCTATTTAACATCGCGGGGAATAGATGGAAAAACTGCAACACAACAAAATGACTAAAATATTCTGGCCAGAATATAACAAAAAACAAACGCAAGCATTTATCTCTCTTGCACGATCAGACAGCAGTCGGATCGTCGGCATTACGACTTGCCACTGCCTAGTTGGAAGACACGCCCATCGCATGGGCATCATATCAAACAACTGGTGTCTAAACTGCAATGAACCTGAGGAAGAGGAAACGATGGAGCAATTGCTGTACCATTGCCCAGCTCTGGCAAGAACAAGGCTCCAATGCCTCGGTCAGGGCTTTCTCACCTCCCTAAAGGAAGTTGCGGAACCCAACATACAAAACTTGATCAAATACGCAAAAAGAACCAATACCTTTGAACTGGATGAATCTCATTTAGAGAGATC
Organism: Diastata ussurica; assembly: GCA_035078745.1. Taxonomy (NCBI): domain Eukaryota; kingdom Metazoa; phylum Arthropoda; class Insecta; order Diptera; family Diastatidae; genus Diastata; species Diastata ussurica. Next base: position 10,531 of record JAWNPW010001061.1, read on the forward strand.
AAACCTTTTTTCAGAGTAAATGGAGTAAAGTGGTAGCACTATGGACCTGACCGGTCTATGTGAGGCAAATAATTTATTTATTTGCCGCCACCCATAACCTAACCTAATAATATATATTTATGACTGTGCTGTAATTAACTTAAGATTAACACTGATAAAATCAAATATATGACTATAAGCAGAAGACCGATAATTAATACTTATGAACTTTCGGTAAATAATGAACAGATTCAAGAAGTAAATAAAATGAACTATCTAAAAGTATTAATTGATAATAAATTGAAGCTAGTTGAACATGTAAACTATATAGCAGGCAAAATTGAACTAAAGATAGGTTTTATGCAAAGATCATGTAAAGCTATTTCAAAAGAATTTCAAATTATTGTGTATAAATCGATAGTTGAACTGCACATTTATTATTTATACTACCATTAACAGATTACAAAAACTCCAAGACAAAGCCATGAGATGTATCTTAAAAATGAGATGGGATAGCCATACAAGAGTGATGCTCAGGGCATTAAATTGGCTTAGTATTAAGCAACGCATATTCTTTTTCGCTATGATGTTTATATTTAAAATAAAAAATGAAATTTTGTCACAATACTTGAGTATGAACATCACATACAATAGAGATGTTCATGATGGGAATACTAGATCGCTGAAAAAATTAAGATTACCTTTCTATAATACGGATCATGGGCAGAATAATTTACTTCACATGAAAGGTTAGGATAGGACGCACGTGTATATTTATCAATTCAGACTAACCTTAACATTTTCCACAGCATTTAGCTTCTTCGAAAGCATTCTGTGGTTGTATCTTTTAAACCGTTCATCCACCGTATAATCTCTTTCAATATATATTGATGAAAGTGGCACGTGACTGGTAATGCCTCATTGTCCGACCACATGCACAGTAGGTTTGACATCTCTCTTACTCACACACTCGACATTTTCCATTGCTCCCCCAAAGCCACTTACTGGAAGCTGTAGCGACATAAAGTATTTTTTCAAGAAGATCTATTACTTAGTTCTATTTTGTCAGTGAACGAAATAGAAAAGGCGGATAATCAGCTTACCCACGTTATTACTAATTCCTTTCATAACAGTTGCATAGGGAAACAATTTGTGTTAAATCGCGATGGCCCATGGTGGAACGAACAACTGGACTCCCTTCGGAGCTGTGTTACGGCTTAACGCCGTGTTCTGTGAGCCAACTACAGAGATATCCTCACTGAATATAACATGTCATGCCAAAGGCGAGAATCGTTTCCTAAAGGAAACAATGGAAGGGTATTGATGAGTATTGCCATTTGCACCAATCTGGCAACATAGTTTCAAATATGTCAAAAAAGAATAAAGAAACATGCTCTTCATCGTTGTAACCTAAAACGAAACGCACGCGCTTTCTCTGATTGATACATAGCATAATTGGCGACGAGGAAATTTTTTTTTTTAGATTATGCGAAGAAGACGAGAGAATAACTTTGGCGCAGGCGTTCAAAAAGGCGCTAATCTTGGAAACAAAAAAATGGGCAAAATGCAACGCAAACAACATAGACAGTACAAACGTAAATTATGTACGATCAATGAAAGGTGACAGAGGTGCGGCAGCAAGTAGCGTCAACAGTAGCTCTAGCAACGGAGGAAACCGTGCAGCTGGCAAGTCAACAAAGATGTGTCGTCACTGCGGATGGCGCAATCATAAATCCGAAGATTGCAAATATAAGAACTGCAAGTGTCATTCGTGTGGGAAGAATGGCCATGTAAATTACGTATCTAATGTAGCTGATAAAAATTATGCAGGTGATAATATTTCTGATTATAATGAATTGTTTCAAAATTGTATTTATAGTATATCTTCTGGAAAGTCGAGTGGTATGTACACACTGCGGGTTACGGTTGAAGGTATGCAGATGCAGATAGCTTGCGACACTGGTGCTCCGTGCACTTTAGTTCCCGAATCGTTCTACAACAAAACTTGTAAAGCAAAACACTTGCGACCATGCGTTGTTCCGTATGTTGAT
>JAWNPW010001062.1:0-12559 GCA_035078745.1 Diastata ussurica
TGCGAAACATTGCGAAATTTCTGAAATTCGGAGAACAGTAATTTCACTCAATTGAAAAAATATCTCGATTTCTTTGGCCATTTAAGTGAGCCAAGATAGCAACGTTGTTGTGAAGTTTTATTTTTGAAATCGATTTTTAGCCAAAATAAATTCTAAAATGTTATAGTCGTTTATTTTAGCAAAGCAAATCCTACCATATTTTATATTTTGATTATTATTGTTATTTCTTTGTGTTTATTTTCATTTTCCTTATCAATCTGTCAAAAGATGTGATGAGTTACCTATGCGTATACATATATGAAGTACAATTCTTCCATAGTAAATATGGCCACATTTTTGTAAGTTATGTGTTAGTTACTTACTTAAAATCTCCACAACAAAAAATATATTGAGATTAGATTAGATTAGAAAAAAATAATTTTTAGCGCCTACATAACCCTATATGCGGCAAATGCACGGAGAAATTTCGACTATAGTAGTAGTGTTTATTCAGACATAAATAGCAATACAATAGTGTCCATAAAAATCACATAGTACTCTCAATTGAATCAAAAATTTTTGTAGCAAATGAAAATTTACCTTTCGCTTTACCTTTACCTTCAACTGAGCTTTAGCGTCAACGAACCGAACCGCCTTATCTAATTTAGTTTTTATTAGCTTTTATATCTTCATATCTTTCCAGTTTCAACACTTTCCAACATTGATACTGCTAACTGAAATTTTACACTCTTTTCAGTAGTGGAACTCATCATTTCCAAAACAATTTTAAAAAAGGTATTGTGAAAAACATATTATTTTAGACATTAAACCTAAAACTCAAATTTTGCAGCAGAAATCTACTCGTTGATTTTTTGTTGTATGTAGTTTTTTTACTTCAGACTAGCCTTAACCGATTTGAGTTGATCGCACTGTTGTATTTTGAACGTTAATCGATATTTAAATATCAAACAAAGACCTTTTAATTGACAGAAAGTATATTATATCAATACAAATGATTGCAGTGTAATTTCTATAAATAAAAATATATTCGTATATGTAATTATCATAAATACATAATATTTTTCCAAATTTTTTCCGATCAATATTTTCTTATATCGTTTTTCTTAAAAAAAAAAAAAGCCTGAACATGTTCATCACAGTATATAAATATTTACGATATTACAATTAAACTCTTAGTTAGTTTCAAGAACATCGAAGAAAACGCGTCGATGTTCATCAAGTCGCAAAATCAGTGAAAAATATATATATTACATATTCATGTGATAAAAATAAAAACCTTTCATTGTCTCAGCGATCGTACAAGAAACATTTCGAATGAAATAAAATATAAAAAGAAAAATTATTAATACACAGACATGATGTATTTACATACATATGATGTGTGTATCTAACAATTGAAAAGTGATCGAAATTTGTGTTTTTAGTGACTATATAATTTAACCAAATGTACTACCTCGTGGCATACAGCTAGTAGTACGAATCGTTTATGAATTTTGTGATACGCTTAGCTAACTGCTTAGTTACTAAATTAATTCCACTATACCTACCACCCATCGACAACCCACATCTAGAAAATCGATATTTACTCTAGTCAAATTCTGCGTCATGAACTTTTGTTAGTTTATCAAATGCAATTTGCTTGCTTGTTTCTTATTCCTGTTAAGCCTATTCAAGGTTTTTTCACTTGCGATAAAATTTTCTTAATAAATAAAAAGATGTGATATTAATATTGTTCAAACATTTATTATAATTTTATTACCACTTGCAAAACATCTTAATCTAAGTATTCAGAAATGGTTGGAAGTACTGGCTCTTTAATGAAAATGCGACTTGTTCGTAGTAAATTACATAAACGCGATGAATCACCGACCATTTCGTCCGCTGACATTGACGCACACAATGCGGGATCGAGTTTTCATGGTCAGACTTTAGTTTTCAATGGAGAAACTGGAAAGTCTGGGAATCACCAATTGCAACTTCAACAAACAGCAAGCTCAAATTCAATCGAGTTAAATTGCAACAATGTTGAGTGTGACGATCTCGTCAACTATTCAAGAACCAACGGCATTGGACAGCGGGCATCGCAAACTGGTAATTGGGTTTTCCCGCCCAAAGCACCAACCCCAAATATATGCCACTGCATTAACACTGTAAGTATTTCGTACATTTATATAATTACACTTACTATATATTAATAAAAATCGATTTTACTTTTATTTGTATTTATTTATTTATACTAAAACGCTATAGCGTACATGTTCTCGCTCAATGCAAAAAACAACAACTTTTGTTTTAGCTGCAGCTAAAGTTACATACCATTCAACAAATTTTTTTGAAACAGGCAAAATATTGTTCTAATGGTTTCTAATAGTTCAGAAGCTTTCGTAATAAACATATTTCATTGAACGTGACCGTGGAACCATCCAGCAGTTAATAATAATAAACATATTTCAATTGTGTAAATATTTTATACTTGTTCGCGAAGTAGTTTCAAATCAAATAAAAAAACATGAGGCAATAATCAAAGTATGGTTATCAGTTATAGGCAGTACCAGTGCGCGTGTTCCAATTTTGAATAAATTTGTCCAATTGTATTTTTTGTTGCGTTTCATACGAAATTTCATTGCTGTAATTGTAATTATTCAAAAGGTATTGCTATGATTATGTTCCAATTGACTTGGCGGTACCACCGGCCGTGCTTCAATCATAACCCAGTAGGGTTCTACCTTGGTCAATATAGAACCTCTTCGAAAGTTTTCACTGCCACAGACAGATAGACAGACAGATAGACAAAGGTGTATCGACATAACTCACCATTCGGAATATATTTTCCCAAAGAATGCCATAACTGCTACGTATTCTTCTCGGCATTACATATTTCATTGTAGTGATATCAGTATGCCCGCAACTAAGTTTGTCGGGTATAATGAAAACGTTGTTGTTGTAACCTTATAACAATGAACCTTGCTTGGTTTTTGATAATGTGATGTGCGATAACAGTTTGTGATTCAGCTTACAAAAAACATCAAAAAGATCTTGTTTTCTATGAAAATAGTTTTTCATCGCTATTTTTGTCCTAACAAATGGTCACATATAATGCTGTTTGTAAACAACTTAGATTTGCTTGAATTCTTTTTGTTAAATTTGCATTCAATGTTTTGATCTGGTAACAATGGTTTTTGTTCAGTACTTGTTGTTGTTGTTATAAATAACCTTAAAATTGGCTGTGTTTCCTTATTCGTTCTCTTTATGCAGCAATTTGTGAAAGCTAAAGTCGAAATATATGTAAATCATCTTTTCATTTTCAGGATTTCAGTTTTATAACTACTCCTAAATAACACAACTTTTCAGATTTCTAATTTCTAAAGTGAGCTTGTGTTGGTTGTTGGCCTAGTCGAAGATCACTTTTTTCGATTTCAACCAATTTTTAACCCATTTTAGATCAATCAACGGTTTTTTAATAATAGGAATTTCGAAATATATACATTTATATATCTGGAGTTTTTAGCGAGATTTTGATAAAGCACGCTCTTGGATATTTGTTTGTTTTTTCACGTTCATCGAAAAATTTAGATTTAGATCTAGTTGTCATATAAGTTGTCAGACATCATGAAAACTTATTTGTTTATGAATATATCTGAATTTGAGGTCTAATTATCATTTGTATGAGAACCTGGAAAAATGATCAAAAACAGATCAGATATAGATTTCTATGAGAATTTATGGAAAATATGAAGATCGAATCGTAGTTCTTCTTTCAAAATAGTATAAAATGTCTTGTATCAATACATTTTTGATTATAAAGATGTCTGAATGAAATTGAAATTGAAACTGAGAATATGGGTGGAATTGGACAAATAGGTGTTTCACCACCAAAACAACCTAATGAGATTCTCTGAAGGTGTGTGGTGAATGGAAGTTATTATTATTATTACAATTTAAACACATTTCTCGAGTACTATACTAGAGAGTACTATTACACTTTGTCTAAGTCCATAAATTATTACTATGAGAAATCGAGTCAACTTTGTACGTGCCAAGAAGTTGTTGCTCCTAGTAGAAATGGGAATTTGAAGTAGCGAACTATTTACTAGTTTAAAAGAAATTATAAGAATAATATAATAAAATGCTTACAACTTTTTACTTTGTTTGATTAACGTCGAATGAATAGCCCATGCAGACCTATTTGCGGTCGTTTGCTGGATATTAATTCTTTTCAGAGAGCCATTCCATTTTGAATTTAAAATTTTTGATTGTTTGATGTTTCTACGATTTCTTTTCACGAAGCTATGGAGTCGCTTTATTATTAGTGCGTTTATAAGACTTAGACAGTAAAGCAAGGATACGACTACCAGATGTAGGTGTATTTATTGTAATTTAATAATTGTAATTCAAATCATCGACAACCACAATATTAGGACAAAAGCGAGTACAGAAAAAAAGTACGCATTTGATAGAGTTATTTCTTCCATCATGGTATGATGTTTGGGACAGAACTATAGAGTAAACTCTTTTTCTAATGTATTTTTTTTTTTAATTTAGCGGCAATTGGGAGTGACTAGTGATCGAAGTTAATCGATATTAATTGATATTGTTAGTTGAGCGACAAAGAACTGGTAAAGAAGTAGCGATGCTGCTGATTTTTGTATTTTCATTGTGTGCTTTATGGTTCAGTGACCTTTTCATTCGTGACATTGACCGAGCATTTATATTTACTTTTGGATTTCGTTAAAATTATGTTGTTACTTTTGTGAGTCGAGTGAATTGCTTCAAGAGAGTTAAATAATGATTTAATTTTATTTATAATTACCACACGTTTGATTTATTTTTGAGACACAAACTCAACTGGTTTATTTATTGTTAGATTCAAGTCTATTTAAACAATTTGATTAAATCATGACCATTCAAATGAGTTCAATTATTCGAGTGTTTGTCTATATATGGGTACATATGATTAGTGGACAAAAAATTTGTTGCATTTGCTTTATATATACATACATATGCAAGCATGAAAAAAAATTAAAACAAGTTCTCATGGTTCGGGTACCTAGGAAATCTTATATCGAAGTTGATGAGACGAAAAACCAGAATACAATCAAATTAAATCTTCACACACTTCAGAAACACTATCCAAAGCTGTGGAAAATGTTCGATAACAGTGAAGACGAAAAATAATAAAACAATTGTCAATTCTACAATAGAATGCAGCTGTAGAAACATTTGGTTTACTCATATTATTAAATTATAAATCTTTTATAACCTTCACCGAGGGTATATTAGGTTAGAGCATCCGCTTGTAACACCTAGAAGTAGTGTCAAGAGACCTTAGAAAATATGTATATTATTGATCAGCATCGAAAGAGAAATCGATCTGGACATATCCGTCCGACCTTGAGCAACAACTAGTTAATAGGAGTTGAGATAATAGAACAAGAATTGGTACTTATACTCTCTATAGAGTTTAAAAGTTTGTTAAAAAAAACTTTTATTGCTATTACCTCTATAAAAGACAATATTTTTTAATGAAATGTGGCACATTTATGTCACTAAATGATATAAGTTTTGTACCAAAAACTGGGCGTGATTTGTTTTTTCATTTCATTTGTCATTTCAAAAGAGTTGAGCAACGAACTTTTTTCAAAAATTTTCCAAACAAAGAAGTTGAATATAGAAGGTGAAAGATATTAAGTTTTCGGTCTTAACCGACTTTAACATTCTTTCCAGGTTTTGCTTGCATTTTTTCTCATAATGAACTTTAAAAATGAATTCGCAACTGATTTAAGTTACCTCTTAATGGATGTTTTTAGTTTATTCTTAGATATTTTCGGTTCCTCTTTACTTTGGGTTCCTCCCATATTCTCAGATTTTCACAGAGGGTATGAACAACTTACAAACTTAATAGATAGAAACAAAATAGTTTTCCATGCAACAGCATTTTTAATATTGATAATTATATGGCTGTTATATCTAAATCTACCCTGGCTCGACTCAATTTCGGGGGACACAGCTCTAAGTTATAAAAAATATATCTTACCATATTTCATTTCTTAAAAAAATTCATACTATTTTTTTTTTAACTGATTACGAGTTATGAAATGAAAGTCTAATTAAATTTAATTTCTTATAAAGTTTATATTTTTTTTATATTCGTTGATATTTTGTTTTCATTTCCAGGAGGATTTAATAGCTGCTCATGATAAAAATGGATTCAAAGGATTCCGAAAACAATTCAGCGGCCGTTTTAAACGTTTGGTGTCAAGAAAAACGGAGAATTTACCAGTCATACCACCCGAACTGAAGCCTCAGTTGAAAACGATATATGTTTATTGAAATATAAGAACCATTTATTTAAAAATTAAGGAATAGACAATGTAGCACTTTGAAAATCTAATAAAAAAGATATCAGCTGAGAATGCATTTTTTTAATTTTGTATTCATTTTTTTTTTATATTTGTATTTAGCGATATATAGAGGCAAAAATAATAACAAGCAAGTCAAAAAATTCATATAAGAAAAAAAAATGGATGCTTCGATTTTGATCTTCTGAAACGGTTTTTCATTTTTTGTGTTGAAATAAAAAATTAATACAATGAAAAGCAGGCTTAATAATTTTCCAAAGACGAGGAAAAAATGATATTAGCAAAAAATTTATGAAATATGTTGACGGCATATGAAAATTCTCATAGAAAAAGACAACGTTCTTTACTTGATATTATTATTGATGAGCATCGTCCAGCGTACTCTGTACACAACGAATTTCAACAACAACAAACAGCTGATGAACGATGAAAGATTCCCTTTGGAACAAAGACTTGCGTGAGAAATATTATTAGGAGCATGGTTAATAGTGGGAGCCATGGGTCTCAAAAAATAATATTGCTACTCAACTCTTTGCTGGCTACTGTGGATGTCGACATTGAATGATTGTTGATAGAATGATGGTAAACTCATCTACAACTTAAGACAATCAAAGCTGCTTGTTTCATGGTAAATATGGTTACAATGTATTTAAATAAAAAATAATCGAGTTAACAGTTATCGCTTCAAATATTCAAATGTCAATACATATTTAATATGAATAGAATTTTTTTTTTTTGTATTAGCTCAATTCGTAGAAAAACCAGAACGAGTTCGAATAGTTCCGAATGAATACATCAATAAATAACGGACTAACCAGTATAAGTCGAACGCCAGAGTGATAAATTGAATACTTTGTATAAAAGACAAATCAGTCACAGTATGCTATATTAATATCTATTTTGAGCTTGTCATTGTTTACTTATGAGTATAATATAAGAATATATTGGAAAAAAAGAAAAATACGATGAAATTATACATTTATGTCGTGTACTTGCTATTATCCACCATCACGTTTCAAGACGTTGACGTTTCAAAGATACCGACAGTTCTCAGCGAGTCTATTCCCTCTGATACTTCACCTGTCGTAAGCGCAGTTCTATTAGAATGTTCGAAAGACCAGCAACACAAAGAAATTGATAAAGATGGAACTCAAAATGAATATCTATGTGAAAACCAACTTGTTATTAATATAAGAGTGAAACCTAGCTATAATACGGATTCTATAGAGAAACTTTTGATATTAGATGAAGCTTACGACCCACAAAAACAAACTCAAGTCAAAATAATGTCACCATATCTAATTGAAATTAGTAGAGGGGAACCTGTTGTAATGTATCCTCTTCAGTTTACGAAGGTAATTGAAATAAATACTTTCAATTCAAACAAAAAATATTTAAAATATTTTTAGACAATTCAATTAGATAAAAAAAACGTTTGCCAATCAGATGACGAACCATTAGAAAAGAATTACCCGAAAAAAAATATGGAAGAAATGCGGGCGAGCCGTAAAAAAATAAATGCAGGAAAATATAGGATATCAAACAATAAAAGAATTGATTTATATCCTGCTACCCGCCAAGGTAAGTTATTAACAATTTTAAATATAAGTATATCTTCATATTAATTAAAGAAAAACTGACATAAATTAACTTTTGTCATTTATTGGAATAACACTCTTCAAACTAATTTTTCTTCATTACGATATTTATTATTTTGCCATATTAGCTGTATCCCTTATCCTTTATAGGCCATATGCGTTATCACATTGAATTTTTTTGAAAAAGCTTCACTCTTATACTTTTTCTCTGGTATACGTTTTGATACATAGTACTGACCTTTAGAGGTCTACTTGCTACTTACTACCTAAGGGTATTTTTCTATATTTTTATGGTGCGAAACTGTAAATTTGTTAAAATTTAAAAATTTTTCAAAACGCATAATCTCTTTCTTAACCTTTGTGTACCTGCCACGCTTCGACTAGACAGATGAAGCACTTTTCTGGAGAATTACTTTTCCATTACCATTGATGGAGCTATCTCTCTCCAATATTGAAAATATTGATCTCTCTCCAATATCCAGTTATTCGATAGCTGATCTAATTTTTTCCAGACTGAACACACCAATGTTTCTATTCTTCAGTAATCATACGGCATTGTTTGAAGTGATTTAGGTTTTGTCGCTCCTTTTGGTTATAAAATTGACATTTTCAAGTTCAAGTGAGCTCTATCATTTCAAGTGCTGAAACTGGTAATGAACTCAACGTTAAGAGGTAGATAAACTCAATTTAATTACAATTACAATTATATTATAACTTAAGTTGAAGATTTGTTCAATCTTTCAATAGTTTAATCAATTTTTTTAATCTTGCTTACAATATCAGTGGTTTTGATTTGCTTTTGTTATGTCTGCCTTTGCGTTTGTTTCTATATTGAACTCAATATAGCTTCCTTCTAATTAAGTATTTTGTGTTAAAAGTGGACGGGACCTGGCAATATGGTTACTTGAAATCATTTAAATAAATATATATATAAAAAAAAAAGAAAAACTATAGTATTTACCTAATTACTTAACGACAAATTTACGATCATGAACAAACAGCACCTCGCAATGGTTTGCTTTTTGGCCAAAATTCAGATCTTGGTTGCCTACAGAAGAATTTCACGGATAATCATTCCATATAATATTTTAATCTTTTATTGTATTGATTTTTAATTCTCTTGGGAAATTTTTGTTCCATTTTTTATTATAAGTAATATTGACGTGAATAATATTAAAACAAATTAAAATTATTTTTTTATTCCAATGTAAGCTATATATCTCAAGCTCTTTCGTTTTAGATTTTTTGAGTCCGATACAAAAAAATGGTTGGATGGTAATAATGTCGGATGGAGACGAAAGTTAAAATAATCCTTACTAGTTTAAATTTGTTGATATGAAAAGAAAATGTTTAGAATTTCCGTCAATAATTAAGTGAAGTAATTTTTCTGAAACCCGATTATTGCATCTGTAAATGTCTGATTATTTTGGGCATATTTGTGAAGAGTTGTGTATATTTCCGATATATTCAAATCGGGTTTGAAATTAGGGATGAGCATATGAATATTCATAATACAATACAAATTTACAATTACGATATAACAGAGTCTGAATCAGAATTACGATAATTTTTTTTTTAACTATTAAACTAATAATCTTATTTTAGTTTCCGAAAAATCAGAATCAGGATATCTACCTACGGGGAGAATAGGAAAAACCAAATCTGGAGAACTCAAAAGCCACATCATAAAGGTTGATCAAAGATGTGTGAATGAAAATGAAGATTTGAAGTCCAATGCGGATGTCATAAATAATAATGATCAGGTGGCTTTATGTGAAAATATAGGTCAAAGTGAAGAGTCTAACGCGAACGCTGGAATTAGTTTGGGTTCTGCGAAAAGTCTAGCGTTAGATAAGCAATTAAGACAGTTAGGACTTGCCAAGTTTTCTCGGAAAAGTAAACTTGTTGGAGATTCTGGTATATATGTTTATACATTAGGCATATAACTATTTCTTGTGGTAGCATGTAAATATGGTCTTATAAAATAGTCATATGCTAAATGTATGCCTATTATACATATATATTTATATATATACAGCATGAAGAATAAAATTAATATGTTTTAATTTTATTAAAGCCGGATCTAATACAGAATATATTAACATAACAAACAAAGACAATGAACCTAAAAAATTAATCGGCGCGGAAGAGCAACGATATCATAAAATGCAATTAAATCAGACTACTTTTGACTCAACTCAACTTGAAGATTCACATCGTAATAGCACTAATAGCAAAAATTCAGTAGGAGTACCCTGCGGCTCGTTAGAAAAAAGTGTCACATCAACGACTGGCGATCGAAAAGAAAATCCACAAGTAAAGTTATATCTATTTTCTTATAGGCAGATAAAATAGTTTTGGTTCACTATCGATTAAAGAAGAATCTGATTATCAATTATAAACGAGTATTTAGTGAATGGAAACTGCCATTAATATTCAAAGTTTATAAATATTTATAATTATATAGATAAACGGAAATTTACTGAATTTTTCCATTGGTTCGATCCCCGAAAAAGAAGGACGAGAGCAGATAAATGCACTTCCCCAAAGCGGCATTGAATATTCTCAAGAAGTAAATACAAATTCCTTAAGCTATCCAAATCAAGAACATTTAATGAAAGGCAATGATGATAAGGATAAGCATAGTACGTCTATGATAAATAATGACTATGACAAAATTGTGGATGCTTATAAGACAGAAATATTATCGAATAATGACAAACATCAAGTCCAATTTGGAAATGCCCATGATGAAAATAGTAACACTTTTAACTCAAAGAGTTTATCTGATCAAGACAATGATGTAGATTCTATCAAAGATCATATACAATATTATGATAAAGAAGGCGTGCTGATGAAGTATGGAGATATGTCGGAAATTCCTTACGAATATCACGAGTGAGTATTTACTCATCAATTTACAACTTGTCTCAACCAATAATGGCTCCAGAAAAATCGTGAAAGGGAGAGTCATGTGTAGTATTTAAAATTGTTAGTGAATCGAATGGTAAAACAAAATTTATTTCGATAGAAATATAAAAAGAAAGCCATTGTCATACTGTTACAACAACACAAATTATTATTATTATTAAACTGCTAGTGAAAATTATAACTCTTAAAAAATCATAACAAATAGCAATTTAAGGAAACTTACTCATTATTATTTCTGCAGCATGGATGAAACAAACTGAAAGAAAACTGTGCAGGACACCAGATCAATCTGTCAACTAGACACTCGATTACTTTCAAAATGGAGCGAAATTAATGAGATCAATGTAAAACTGCATCTATTATGTGAATTAAAATCGCAAATTACTCAATCTAGAGAAAGTGGGAACATTTAATTTCTTTTTGGCTATTATTTCATACCATGGAGGAATTTCTCTTGCTTGCATCTGATTTTGGTCCAGAGCTATTCTTATTGCAATATTTTGACGAAAAAGAAAGATTTATTTTGTTATAAAAGAGATATTATGTTAAGATACTTCTTCTTTTTATGCTATCTTATTGTAGTTGCAGTTCTTAATCGATATTTGTTTAGAGGTATCAAGGTTTTAGAATAAAAATAGTTTGTATTTTAAAATAATAACTCGAGTGTATGAGTTATAAAACTATCAGCTATATACAACTACGAATGACTCGATCTACAAAAACTGATAAAAAACTACCATAGCATTTTTAGGTTCTGAATCCCGACTATATATACGAGTTTCTTATGTTTGCAGACGAAAGTTGCATTTGTAAAAAATGTCATATTAACAATTATTATTTCATAAAATAATCTTATTATTTTGTTTTAATATTTTTATTTTATAGCAACAAATTCAAGAAAAACTTGGAAGCATTTTTTCCACATACATTTGCGCAGCAATATCTCAGTAACCAAAATATAAAAGCATATAACAGCAAAGAACCAATATCTCATTCGCCTGTTAATAATGGCTTGCTAAATATTTTCAGTAATTACAACGGAAATTTGAATAAGGACACGTATCAAGTGAAACCTTATATCAAGAGTTCAAGAAATTTTGACTTTGAAAGCAATCCTTTTTCACTAAATTCAAATCAAGTGGACACAGATTTAGATAAGACTCTAAGAAAAGAACCATTAAACAATTATAAACCAATTTATACTGGAAAAGAAAAATTATACGCACGTCGATTCAATTCGAACGACGAAAATTTATATCCACGTAAGTTATTTTAATACTTTCATAGATTGATTTGTTGATTGAGAATTATTTGAAATTTGTGAACTTTGAGTAAATATATGGAACTTGCTCTTAGTTCACTTGTCTACAAAGACGCACAATTCTACATTAATTTGGTTATGTGCAATTGCCGAAAAAACACATAAATCTTTTTTTTTTGTTACGGCAGATACTGGACTGCACTACAGTTTTTTGCGTTTTCTGAAAAATTACAAATTCCGAGTTGTCTATTTTGAAGACGATGCGCGATTTGTTCGACTTTGTCTGACGCACAACCAATCAATTTATCGAACCAAGTGTCTAAAGAATAAATTCAGAGTATCAGATTTCAATGTATGGACCATGCCCCTTTATTCATTTTAAAATAATTTTTATGCACAATTGTTTATTA
>JAWNPW010001066.1:0-12534 GCA_035078745.1 Diastata ussurica
GCTATGGTCTCTTGAGCAAAATTTCTCAGAATCACCTATAGATTACGTTTTTGCTATACGCTTCATCAAAAAAAAATAGTTCCATACAATTTGACCCGCCCTAATGTGCATCAAATGAATGTTTCGTCTGCATATCTGAACAGCGAATTGGCTGATATTGTATTCATGCGACAGCCTGAAGGTTTTGTTGACACAAAATATCCTGAACGCGTCTTGGAGTTGCAAAAATATGGTCTCAAACAAAGTGGTCGAGAATGGAACCAGACAATTGACACGATGCTGAAAAATATAGGATTTCTTCCTTGTGTGAGCGAACCATGTATTTGTACTCGCCATACAGACAGTAAAATGAATATCATCGCAGTATATGTAGATGACTTAATTTTCGCTAGCAGCGACAAAAACGAATTGTTCGAAATAAAGCATGAAATAGCAGACGCTTTCGATGTCGTTGACGGCGGTCATTAAATCATTTCCTTGGTATGAAAATACAACGCGAAGGTGAAACTGGCAATGTAGCTGTGTGTCAATCGCAATTCATTGAAAATCTTTTACGAGACTACGACATGACAGATTGTAAGCCTGTAGCGACACCTTTAGAAGTTTGATTTCAGTTGGTTAAATGTGACAACGAAAACTGCAAGTGAATGCAACAAATTATCAATCATTGATCGGATCATTGATATCTTTAGCTATATTTTCTCGACCAGATATAATGCATTCTGTGGTCAAATTATCACAGAGGAATGTCGATTCACATTCAGAACACATGGCTGGGGCTAAACACGTTTTACGGTACCTACGAAAAGCAACGAACTTAAAACTACAATATCGTAAAACAGGAGAGCCAAACATGCTACGTTGACGCAGATTGGGGCAGTGATGCGAATGACAGAAAATGTATTTTTTGCGGCATCGTGTGCATTCTCATGGCAGGCGAAAAAGCAAGACATCTTTGCTTTGAGCAGTACCGAAGCAGAATATGTCGCTTTATCTACAGCAGGAAAAGAGGCAGCTTACATTCGAAAACTTTTATGCGAAATGGGTTCTGGCGAAATTCAACCTATGGTCTTAAACTCAGACAACCAAAGCGCTCAGTGTGTGGCAATTGACATTATTGACATTAAGTACCATCATGTTCGTGAAATGTATATTAGTAATGAGATTTCTCTAAATTATGTTAATACTAATAATATGATTGCTAATATTTTAACGAAAAATATACAAAAGATAAAACATTGTAAGCTGACTCAAGTATGGATTACATTAAATTTTTGTTTGTAAATGTGGTCAACATCTGTTGAGGAGTGTTGAAATATATCAGCGCTTCTCGAATACTTCATATCGAATACTCGATACTCGCAACTCAAATTGATCGACATCTCTACTTTGTTGTTTCTGCACTTCTTGCGTTACATACTCATGCCTTGATTATAATGGACGTGGAGTGGCGTAGACGAGACGTGATGTAACGTCAGAAATCGTAGAGCCAGTTATAATGCTACGTTTAGCTACGTTCGATAGAAAAGAAAAATGAACAAATATATAATGAAACTGTGTTTTTGAAGACAATTTTCATTAAATAAGTAAAACGTGATAGTGAAATTTTGATTTAGTAATAAGAGTAATTATAATTTAAAACTGCAAAAATGGTGTTAGAAAATTATATATTGAGCCTATATTGGCACTTCTGTTAATTATACAGAACTTCATTTTTTTAACCAATTCGATTAAAATTTCCTTTATTATTTTTTATATATTACGACACGCTAAAAAATACAAAAGAAAAAGACTAATATTTAATCAAGAAACCAAAATAGGTTATTTTGCGCCCTTCTACTTGTATTTTTTCAATTTTTTCATATATTTTGTTTACATTCTTTACGTTCTTTGTTTTTCCTTCTTCTTATTTTTCAATTTTGCTTCTCTCTTTCGCTGCGAATTGTCAAACTGAAAGTAACGTGGCGTAGAATATTTAATATCAACAGATATCTACGTTACTTCACTTCTCATTACGTTCATTATAACTGACTCCCTGTCTTTTCATACAAATAGATGCTTGAGTGACAGTTCTTACAGAAAGTCTACGCCTCGCTACGTCCATTATAATCAAGGCATCACTCTTTTTCGAACTACTGAAACCAAAGACAATATAAGGTAAAGATGTCTCATTTGAAAAAGTGCAGTTGTAGTTAACATAGTTGTAGTTTCATATGGCGTTAATTTTGGGAACCTCTGTTATTAAAAGAATTTTAACAGACTTAAGTTCTGTTAAAATACTCTTTAGAGATTTTTGCTGTTAGAAGCGCTGTTAATAGCGAAATACTGCTGAGAGTAAATTTTAGTGTGAAGCAATCGGAAAGAAACGAGCGAACGCACACATATGTACGTACGTTTGTTTATTTGGTTGGTTTGTTTTCTCCGCTTAGTGTGTGTCGTTGAATGAACTGAACGCGCAGAAGTCCGTCCAACGAAAAAACCCCCATGATTTGGTGCGATCCGATGAATGTATGAAAATTCTTTTCAAATATATTTATTTGCATATTGATAAATTTTTTAAATAATTTTTAACTATTTTTCAAGTATTTATCATTTTTTCAATCTATTTTCGTTGATATTACCACCATTTCATTCCAAAAACAATCGACTTAAATATTTTGATTTGATACAAATAGGAACAAGTGATCGACGTGTCATTGAACCGAAAATAGTCGACTTGACTGTCTAACTGACCGACAGTAGTATTTACGCCAGCGTATTGTTGTTGTCTTTCTAATAAGACCATTTTTTGCAATCTGCAATGCAGAACTCATTACTACACACTGATTTACTGACTGAGCGACGGTGGTGATGATTGCGGATATTAAAGGCTCAAAAGTTATGCAAAACCGGCTTTTTTACCATAAACCACTTTGAGGGTGTCCGTCCGAATTCCGAGGATGCAGATTTGTTTTACTCGGCCATACCTACAACCTCCACTATAACACTTCCCACCTAATTCTGACTGGCGCACTCTGTTATTTGTGTTTTTAAATAATTCCTATGAGATCTTATGAGTATGAGACCTACGAGTATGAGATAAATCCAGAAATAATAATGAATTTATTATTGTTAATGAATATGTAATTAAAAATATTATTGCGAAATTGAGTACAGTGTTGAGATTTTTAATTCGATAAAAATATTACTTATAAATACTTCGAAATCAAACAATGCCACAATATAAACGTCATGATAAATCAATAATAATTGAAAGCCAATAATGTATCTGTTCAGAGATGGCTGAATAATATCTGCGGCATATTTATTTTTATATCTACTTTTAATGCAACTAAATAGTACATGCAACTATTGTCATACAAATGCATAAAAAATGTAAATAGTCGCTACCCGAAATATCAACGCTGCCTATGCAGATATCGCTAATTGTAACTTGTTAATTGTAACTTCTTTACATCTACATAATAATAAGATTCTGTCACTCCTGCAGCAACAAGCAAAGCGAATGCATCGAATTGTTCAATTGAATAAATTATAATGTTTACAGAAACAATTGTGTTTAATTATAAACTTTGGCAAAAATTTTTGATTTTAATAATCGGCAAAAAGGCTTGCTGATTCGAACATTTTGGTGACCCCGACGTGATATTAAAAGATTTAAAGTTTGTTAATCAGTGAAAAGCATTAATTCTCTACAGTGAAAAATAATTATCTTAATTAAAAATTCGCGTGAGTGAGCAATGTATTAATTGAATTTCGCTAAAATTAAATTTAAATTCTTAAAACATTAAAAACATTAACAATTCGGTTTAACAAAAACAAATTAAAAAAGTGTAAATTATTTGCATGATTTTTAAACATTGCAAAAATAAGTAAAAGCATTTGGCTCAGCCAACGGCATAATTCCGCTAGCTATGTTCTTTATTATTGCGCTTGTGCCGTTTCGTTACGTGCTTGCTGTTGTTGTTGTCGCTGCTTTTATTGCATCGTTTCTTAAGAGAACAGCGCATTTTGATTCTCTTTTGTTTTCATTTTAATCGAAGGGAGTGTATGACCACAATTTCATCATCGCTGCGCATTTCGTATAGCTCAATTGTGTCAATTTGTGCATTCGAAGCAATTATTAATTGCTAGCAACAACAAAATAAGCTCAATTCGGAGTTTCTTTTTGTCTCGTTCTCTGGTATCTGACATTGGAGCAAAAGAACATTTCCACAAGCATAAGAGAATTTTGCATACTGTTCAACTCACATATTCGCGCTAAATCAACAGCTTGCAGTGTTTTCACTTAAATAAAAAACAGAACGTTAGTGGCTATTTTGCAGCTTTTCCCAACGATTAAAAAACCAAACTAAATAAAGTTTAAATACAATCGATAATATTCTAGTGTAAAATATCAAAACAATGGTGAAGCAAAAGCGCAGCTCTAGTATGAAAGCCTGTGCTGATAATGTCGTAGTTTCAGTTCCACGGTTGAGAGTTGCCGCAACAATTAAACAACTATCGGTTTTACAATCAGAATCATGCGCAGACTCAATATATTCTTTCAGCGAAAGTGAAATTTCGGTACGGTTTGATATGATTGAAGAAGAATATAAAACATTTGACAAATTTCAATCGTTAATCGAAGAAGAAAATCCTTCAGAAATTGAAGGTGACGAGCGCGTAAAGTTTAAACGTAAATACATGTCGGTAAGGGCAGCTTTCACAGAAGAACGCACATTCTTCAACAACGCGTGGTGGCCCTCCGGAAAATATTCTACATTCCTTCGTACTTGCACCACAAAAGCCACGATTGCCAACGCTGCAAATACCTAGCTTCAGTGGAAAGCATATTGATTGGCCGGATTTTTTCGCAACTTTCCAATCTATCGTAGATAAAGATGCAGACCTCACAAAGGTTGAGAAGTTTCAGCACTTGCGCTCATGTCTAAAGGGTGCAGCGCTGGACACCATCAAATCATTGGACATCAATGAGGATAACTATACAAAGGCTTTAAATTTGTTATTAAAAAAATTCGATAACAAGCGTCTTAATTTTCAGGCTCATATTAGAGAACTTTTTGCTTTGAAGTCTGTCGGCAATGAGATAACACTTCGTCAACTAAGTGACACCGATAAATCGCATCTTCGCGCTCTCGAATCGATGGCTAATCGGGAGCAGCTGGCAAATGGTTTATTGGTGCATCTGCTTGGTAGGAAAATGAGCATCGCAGCACAGACTAAGTGGGAGGAGAAAACTCCTATCGATGTTATCCCTCCGTGGAGCTTGATGGAAGATTTTATCGAGCGGCGCTGTCAAATGCTGGAAAACGTTGAAAATGCTATGGTCGATGAAACACCTAGCAAGCAGGTTGGCAAATTAGTTGAAAAATCGAAAGGCCGTAAGAATGCTTACGTCGCCTCTGTTCCACAATCGAAACGCTGCATGTTCTACGAATCAAATGAGCATCTGATCTATCAGTGCTCGCAGTTTAATAATCTAACTCCGTCGTTGCGTTACAAAGAGGTTAAAAAGTTGCACCTCTGTCTAAACTGCCTCAAACCTGGTCATGGTACAAAGGTATGTAAATCTACTAATTGTCGCACTTGTGCATCAAAACATCACACCCTGCTGCATATGTCTTCGAATAACAACGCAGCGGTTACAAATACAGTCGTACCATCAACATCTAGTGTGGTCTCACAATTCGGTGCAGGCGAACATCCTGCTACAATATCTAATTCGTCAAATGTACAGCTAGTGTACTATAATCAAATACAAAACGCGTCGAGCCGCTCTACCTTAATTTCGATGACGCCTACTAATGATCAAGCATCTGATGGTGCCTTCCAGCACTTTTCTTCTTGCTACCGCAGTTATTCTTGTCAAAAGCAGATCCGGGTCTCTTGTTCCATGCCGAGCAATTTTGGACTCGGATCAACAACGGCTGAAGAAAACTAAATCCGCAACAATTATATCAGGAATAGGAGTATCTGATTTCGTAGCTGACTCTACAGCTGATTTATTCATTCAATCTACAATTGGTAATTTTTCTGCTACAATTTCAGCTGTCGTCAGTCACACTATCACCGATCATCAGCCCAATTTCCCATTAAACACGTCAGGATGGAAAATCCCCAATAATTTGAAACTTGCGTATCCCAGCTTTGCTAAGTCACAACGCATAGATGTCTTGTTAGGCGCAGGACTATTTTTCGACTTAATGTGTGTGGGTCAAGTTAGACTTTTTTTCAATTTGCCGATCTTACAAAAACCAAAGCTTGGTTGGATCGTCTGTGGGGGTGGCCAAGCTACAACCAATAGGTCAGCTTGCCTATCAACAAGGAGAAAACTTCAATTGCCGTATGATCCTGATCACGAATTGGTGAACATTGTAAAAAGGTTCTGGGAGGTCGAAACCTGCTCTGAGCCAACAAATATATGAACAAATGAGGAATTGCTCTGCGAAAGTCATTTTCTCAAAAATCACATACGATGACCAGATGGCGCATATTCGGTGCGTCTTCCAACGAAAATGAATCCATCCCAGCTTGGAGATTCGTATAATTCAGCCGTTTATCGATTCAAGGCGCTTGAAAAGCGTTTGCAAGCCAATGGTGCTCAAATCGCAGTACACCAATTTCATAAATGAATATCTAGAGCTCGGGTATATGTCGGTGGTGCAGCAACTACCACCTGATGTGCCAACATACTTTCTTCCGCATCATTGCGTACACAAGGTTGACAGTACCACTACGAAATTACGTGTGGTATTGGATGGGTCAGCTGCCACTTCTAATGGAATTTCGCTGAATGATGCGCTCATGGCGGGGCCTACTATTCAGGCGAAATTGTGCGATATTCTACTGAAATTTCGAACATTCAAAATTGCACTCACGGCCGATATATGTAAAATGTATCGCTGCGTTAAAGTTTCTCCACCGGATGACCTTCTTCAATGCGTACTATGACGTGAACATCAAGATAATCAAATTCAAACTTTCAAGCTTGAGACAGTAACGTATGGAACAAAGGCAGCTGTTCGAGCTATGCATCAGCTTTCAATCGACGAAGAAGCCAGTTACCCAGTGGGTGCAAAAATCGTTCGTAGGGATTTTTATATCGACGACATGATCTCAGGTGGGAATTCAGTTGACGAGGTGCGGAAAATAATGTCTCAGACAAAGGGCCTGCTAGATAAAGGTAAATTTATACTCAGAAAATGGTGTTCTAACGACTTGGATATTCTAGGCGAAATCGATGATACCCACAAGCAAGAATTTCTCACGTTTCACGATGGGACAAATGTAACAAAAACATTGGGGCTAGTATGGAATCCAAGAGCTGATGTGTTTCTCTTGGCATTCGTTGCGTTTCCGCAGTCATCAAAGGTGAATAAATCCAGCATTTTGTGAATCATTGCTCGATTCTACGATCCGCTTGGATTGATTGGTCCTATCATAACAAGGGCAAAAATGTTTGTGGAAAATGAAATACAATTCGGACGAAAGTCTTCCGCAATCATTGCAAACAGACTGGCTCAACTACTGTTCCGAATTCGATTTGGTCGACACAATACAATTTCCTCGGCTTGTTTTGATTCCAAATGCAAGGCTGCAAGTGCATTCATTTTGCGACGCTAATCTATCGGCGTACGGCGCTTGCATATATATTCGCTCAGAGCTCGAAGGGCACGTCACAACAACACTGCTATGTTCAAAGTCAAGAGTTTCAAACACTCTCTATCACAAGATTGGAGCTGCAAGCGGCTAATTTGTTAGCGGAACTTGTGAATTCAGTGGTCAACTTGAAGCTATTCGAAGCAGGATTTCACTGTTGGTCTGGCTCTACGCTTGTGCTTTCATGGCTGCGCGACGAGCCAGCCAGATACAATATTTTCGTTTCAAATCGGATCAACAATATTCAAACTCTCACAAAAGATATGGTATGGCATCATGTTCCTTCAAAAATGAATCCAGCAAATGTGCTGTCCAAAGGTATCACTCCCAAAGAGCTAAAAGACTTTGAATTATGGTTTCACGGTCCTAAATTTCTCAATCGTGATCAACGCTATTGGCCATCATTGCCAGAAACTTTGCTGGAGTGCCCAGAAAAGCGTAAGACAGTTTTTATATCTGCAACGAAATACATCGATTTATCTCTTGCGTCCAAATATGTTAACTCATTCTTGAAAATGCAAAGGATATATGCATACATTTCCCGATTCTGCTCAAAATCCGAAATGCGAGTTGGATCTCTCGCCACCAGCGAAATAAAAAAGGGAACATATCTCTTACTCCGAATGGTGCAACGAGTGGCATTTCAACCAGAATATAAAGCGCTGGAATCTAATAATCATGTAAAATCATCATCTGTGGTTTAATCATTGATGCCATTCCTCGATAATTTTGGACTTATTCGAATGGGTGGGCGTCTTCAACATTCAGCTATGAGTTTCGAATCGCAGCATCCGATTATCCTGCCAAAAGACCATCCAATAACAAATGCAATAATAAATGATTATCATCGCAAGCTGTTACATGCTGGCTCGCAAGCGCTGCTAGCTTCGATTCGTCTGCAGTACTGGCCGATTGGTGGTCGAAAATATGTCAATAGCATCATCAGCAAATGCGTAAGATGTTTCCGCACAAGACCTCGTATAATCGAGCGTGTCATGAGCAATTTGCCCGAGGACAGGGTTCGATCAAATAGGGCATTTCTTACGACAGGTATCGACTTTTGCGGCTCGTTTTTGCACAATTCGGAAGTACGAGGAAGAGCGCCAATGAAATCATATACATACCTTTTCATCTGTTTTGCAACAAAGGCCGTCCATATGGAATTGGTCAAGGATTTGTCTACTCAGTTGTTCCTCGTCTCACTGCAGCGTTTTATTTGTATTAGAGGAAGACCGAAAACTATTTGGTCCGACAACGCGACAAACTTTGTTGGGGCAAAGAATGAGCTTGCTGAGCTCAAAAGGCTTTTCTCAAGCACTTTGCATATCAAAGCCATCAAAGATCAATGTCTCAATGATGGCATCGACTGGAGATTTATACCACCAAGATCGCCGCACTTGGGTGGTCGCTGGGAAGCGGCTATCAAGACAGCAAAATACCATTTTTATCGAGCAGTTAGCTCTTCTATTTTTACCTTTGATGAGCTCCGAACTTTAATTTGTCAAATATCTGCTATCATAAACTCACGACCTCTTTGTCCAATTACAGAAAATCCTGACGACTTAGATGTTCTGACTCCTGCTCACTTCTCAATTGGTGCGCCATTTACATCGTTCCCAGAACCGGACGTTACTGAACTGAGCATCAACAGATTAAGCAAGTGGCAGCATGTCTGCTATTGTCAGCAAATCTTCTGGAAGAGGTGGAGTTCAGAGTATTTAACTCTTCTGCAAGAGCGGTCAAAGTGGCGAGCAGCCGCATCGAATTTGAAAGTCGGATCTATGGTGCTGGTCAAAGACGATAATCTGCCTCCTCTTAAATGGCAACTGGGTAGAGTGGTTGATACCATACCTGGAGATAATGGCGTTGTTCGAGTCGCTACCATACGAACCAGCCACGGAATAGTAACCCGGGCAGTGCGTAAGCTATGCGAGCTTCCCCTTTGTTGTTGGAAGCGTTGACCTTCCAACGGGGGAGTATGTTCAGAGATGGCTGAATAATATCTGCGTCATATTTATTTTTATATCTACTTTTAATGCAACTAAATAGTACATGCAACTATTGTCATACAAATGCATAAAAAATGTAAATAGTCGCTACCCGAAATATCAACTCTGCCTATGCAGATATCGCTATTCCTTTTGTTTCTCCTTTTTGTTAATTGTAACTTCTTTACATCTACATAATAATAAGAATAAGATTCTGTCACTACTGCAGCAACAAGCAAAGCGAACGCATCGAATTGTTCAATTGAATAAATTATAACGTTTACAGAAACAATTGTGTTTAATTATAAACTTTGTCAAAATTTTTGATTTTAATAATCGGCAAAAAGGCTTGCTGATTCGAACAGTATCCTCGGCAAGCATCGAAGCTTCTATACCTTTCACATGCAGTTGTATAAATTTTTCATCCAGAAAATTAAATGTTGTTTGTAAAATTTATGAAGAAAACCAGAAAGAACGTTATAGTCGGTTATAACCGACTAGTTAAATATAAGGATGTGCAACGAACAATTCGATCATGTTCGAACAGCCTTCAAAAGTACCAAACAAGAAACGAACAGTCTGGACTGTTCGAACGTTCGTTTGATCGATCAAGTATCGAACACTTGCTTGCGTTCAATTGTGAAATTCTTATTTTTGTTCGTTGGTATGCTGTCTTAGAATGCAATGAAATTTTCAGAAATGTTTGCTTTTGTAAGCATTTTTACTAACTTGATCAATTATTGACGGATTTTTTCAAACAAATATCAGTTTTAGTCGTAAATGTATGTTCTTTTCAAATATTTATACCAAAGTTGTTGTTCTTTTACGAAAGAGTGTTGAAAAACATCGATGAAGTTGGAAAAAAAATTTAAAAACAAAGAAAAAATTGACTTTGTCTTGAAAATACAAACCGAAGCAGAATGAACTCTCACAAACCGTATACACCATTCGAAAATTCTAAGTTTCTTTTTTTTTTTTTTAAACTGCCACGCAATCGAATGACTTGATAACACTGGTCGACAGTTTTGAATCTTATAAATATAGCACCGTCCATTTGCTTTTTTTTAGACTAATATGGATGCGCTAAACTCGAAAATATTTTTCTTTTTTTTTTTAGTTTGAGCCAATCACTAGATAATGGTAAAAATGTGTTTTTGGACCTATAGTTTCTCTTAAAGGATCGCCCAGAAAATTTGGCATGACTAATCAAAATATATTAGATATCTTTGAAAAGGTAATTAAATTACGCGTCTAACGGTGTAAAATCTCTTAATATAATCGATGGCGAGATGAATAAGTTACGACTGATCAAGGTTCGAAATTCATGCAACTTTTTACGATTTTTCAAAAATTTTTGATTTCGGAACATTCTTTCATCAAGAAATAATTTCCATCTCCCAATTTTTATTTTTTTTTCTGAATACCCTATTTCTTTACAATTATTTTGAGCCTAAGCACGTTAAGATCAGATGAAAACTGGAAATGCTATTTTTTAAAAGAAGGAAGTGCTATTATTTTTTAGCTTGCGTTGATTTGAAAATAATTGCTACTTTATCTAGTTTACATGGGGGCATCACAGAGTATCTGGTCGACCAGTGTAATTGAGTTAAAGGCAAAATAAGTTCGATAAAGTACCCAAAACCGGTTTTTCGACCATAAGTCCCGATTTTGGGGGGAGTCTGCCAAATTCCTAGTATGCAGTTTTTTTTTACTTGGTCAGACCCACAACATCCACTAAAGTGATTAATATAGCTGTAGTTTCTAGCTATTTCTGACTGTCGCACAGTAATATCTACGTGAAGAACAAACATTACCAATTTTATCATTTTTAGAAGTTTATAATACAATTTTCACCTTCTAAAAAATTTTTCACCTTCTAAAAAACGGAACCAAATTTTATCAATTTTTTACGAATTGACAGCCATTTCAAATTGTGGCATTACTTTTTATTCATACATAAAACGTTCGCGTTTACGCAAGAATGATAGAATGCAACATTGCGCAGATCGGGGCACGAAAATGAACTCGTTCTGCGCAACTACGTCACACAGTTACAAAAAAAAAAAAAGCACAACAAAAAGTAAGAAGATTCTCAAAAAAAAAAAATGAGAATATAATAATGCAATAATTGTTAAATATAACGAAAGTTTTCAATTAAATTACGTTTTATATAAAATAATATAATAGTTGGAATTATTTTGATGAATATTCATATGTCCACTCCCTCATTTTCGTTAAATATTTGTAGCGTCTTCTTTTTGCTTTGATGGGAAAATTGAAACTGCGTGACGTCATATTTGGACCAGTGTTTCTAAACTTCACTAGGTGTTGGTGAATTTTTGAGAAATCGAATAAGGGAGCTACGCAATACGTAATCTTGTCAAAGAAGTTGACTTAAAGATTATCATCTAAATGCTAATATAGAAGGTGAAGGCTATTTAAGTAGTCGGTTCCGATCAATGTACAGTGTTTGAGAATAAAGCACCTTGTCAAACTAACAAAGCACACTTTTGAGTCCAGAAAAAATAAAAGACCATATATGGAATGCATATTTTTTTTTATTGTGGATATGTTAGAGTTTCGCATAGGCATGTCTTCCTGGGTATACAATGGCTTTTTGCTGAGATACAACATATTTTGACCTTTCTTTCTCAGCTCTGAACTTTTTAGGCTGTACATCAAAGACAAACGTATAGATGCGAAACTGTACCGATTTGAAAACAAAAAAGATTTAAATTTTCGTGAACTGTATTCATTTCTGACCAGGTAGTAATATGTAAGTCGAATTTGAATCACATATTCAAACAGGCACTTTGAATTCAAATAAATACAATGCAATCGTTCAACATTTTAGACATTCAGTGTCCCTTTTAAAAATTACAGT
>JAWNPW010001068.1:0-12529 GCA_035078745.1 Diastata ussurica
ACTTCTGCATTAGAATCTATTAAGTTTGGAAATATAAGAAGGACTATCGAAAATAATCTGTACCAAGGCATCAATGCAATGCAGTCAACAGTTCTTTGCATTCGTGGTCGGCAGTTTGCGATATTTCATTCATAAGATAACATACAGTCTGAAAAGTAACTCTTGACTTTATAATGTGCTATATTGCATTCTGCATTCTCTTTCCTTCAGTAATTCTGCATTAAAGTTCTTTTTGCTTGGACGGCCTTCGGCCGGGCCTAGGATCATAACCCTTGGACAGTACGCCCCACCGGCTTCGCAGTCAGCTGAACTTCTGCAATGCAATCACTTTTGAATGGACGGCCTACGGCCGGTTCTTAGGGATCATAACCCTTGGACGGCGTGGAACACCGGCTTCGCTGCTTCGGAATGGTGTTGCGGTATTTTTCATTACTTCAAAGATTTCAGATATTTAATGCAAAAATGCTGTAAAATACCGCAATACCATTCCGAAGCAGGTGTTATGATCCCTAAGAACCGGCCGCAGGCCGGCCACCCAAAAAAATTTTAATGCAGAAATATGCAAAAGTAGAATGAATCTCTTTTTGATGTCAAACTACGGCCGTAACATCGGCTATGCAATCGGCAGAACTTCTGCATTCAAGACTCTTATAAAAGTTGCATTTTACACCGATATGGCTTTATTTCCTTTTTGTCGATTTAAACATATGGCTTTATTTCTCAATAGCTTGAGAAATAAGGCCATATGGCTTTATCGCACGGCGCCATTTTATTCATCTGTAGATTTAGATTTATTTGAATAGGCGAATGATCTGACCAGATTTGGCCATCGACCTTAAAACTTTTGACATCTTGTAATAAATCTCGCGCTACTGCTGCGATATCATTGACGGAACTGCCTACATTGCTCAAGAAAGTAAACTTTTCCTCCTCATCACCTTTCGTGCGGCTATTCAAGACAACCAGACCATTGTCGTAGCAAAATTCGAAAAATTCTTTTCCACTTGCGCTAACTCTTTTGTCGTTCGATTTTCTTTCCTCTGCATCCGCATAAAAATTTATCATGTTGCATTCATCGATGTTTTGTTGCATTTCCCTAATTCGAATATTCAGATCGCCAACAACTACAGCATTCGTTAAACCATTTTGTAGGAACACCTCTTTAAGATCTCCGAATTCTTCCGCCCAGTTAACTCTTCTTATATACATTGGCACGACAGTAAGACTTTTTGTAGTCGTAGTCGTTTTTATAATGATGATGTCAATACCATTCATCTGCTTGAAATTGCATTCAACGCCTGCTTGCTGCAAGTCCTTTCTGACACCATACACGGCACCACCAATAGCTCTACCAAATCTGCTACTACGTTTACCTGGTTTCCAGAATGTGGTAAAATTACTGAATATTCTTTGAAACTTATCCGTCCTGCCCGATTCAACATGCGTTTCTATCAAAGAAAATATTGCACACCCTTGTATATAATTTTCAAAATCCTTGAAGCGATACTTATTTTCTAGGCCGTGAACATTGTAACACATTATTTTGATGCTAAGATTATTTTTTTCATTTATATCTGTTTCATTATTTTTACTTAATTTTTTTTTTCTTAAGCTTAACTTAATACTCAAATATTTGTGATCTTATCTAAATTATTTAAATTATTTTTTGGTTTTATTAGTTTTTTTGGTTCAGTTGGTTTGTTAATGCGCTATATTTACTACTCAAAGCTTCTAAAAGTTCGCCATACAATTGTTTTAGGACGGCATCTCATCGTTGCTCACCACACATTAAAATTTTTTTGTCGTTAAAGTACATCCATTTGCTGCCAATTCTGATACGATCATTTCTAACCAACAGTCTATGCGTTGGACTACGGGCCCATATCAGTTTCTTTAGCATCAACATTACTCGCTTGCTCCCTTGTTTATCATCGCTCAGATCTTTCTCCACATAAATACTTGTTCCTGCCAATTTCTTCCCACATTGCAGTATTTGCATCGCCATTTCTTCCGAATCTAATTCTGCTACGATGTTTATTGTATTGTTGCGCTCAAATTGCAAAAGTGCATCCTTCACCTTAACTTATGGCAGACCAAGCTTTTCGACACAAACTTTTTGACGCTTTTTATGGCTTCCAATATGTCTTACAACGACACATTTTTTATGGGACGTTTCTGCAAGTTTTCTTTTTGATACAGGAGGCGTTTCAATTGCTGCTTTATATTGCGGCGATCGTTACAACTAAAAAAAGCTTTTATCGTTGATGATCGATGACACAAACCTTTTTTGACAGATCTGGACTTAGCAATATCGAATCTCGTTTGAACACTGGGTCGATTATTTATATTTGTCCAAGTGTCTCAATCAGCTGCAGTTTAAAGTTTAGATTTTCCAGCTCGACTATCTCTGTCTTATCAAATTTTTACTTTCTCTTTTCGCTTTTCTTTCTTTATTGTTTCAAATTACAAAATTGTATTTAATATTTTACTTCAAATTCGAGCAAAGTGCGGTTGAATTTTTATAAAAAAACACTTTGTAGTATATAAAACATAACATTTAATATACGCAAGACATATGGTGTAGTGTACAACTAAACGCACCCAAACTTTATGCTGCGCTAGCAAATAGTTGTGCACAATATTATAATTGAAGTGTCAGTGTAACTGGACACTCGCTGTGTATACATTCAACATATAAATGTATATACAGCAGAACACTTAAGATTATGTGTTGCCAAAAGTATAAACAATAGTATAAACAATTCATGTATTTAGGTGTTAAGATATTTCAAAACTCAATAAAGATAATTTAATTGAATCTTACATGACGATCCTGCCAGATCAAATCAAAATGATCGAAAAAAGGCATATCCTGCCAGTGTGAAACATAATTTAATTTTCGCTATTTTCAAAGTCCTTTGCTCAAATCAAAATGATCGAAAAAGGCATATCCTGCCAGTGTGAAAAATAATTTAATTTCCGCTATTTTTAAAGTTCTATGCTTCGCCATCAAATACATTAAAGGATGAGCTAGAAATAATATTCACCAGTGATGAATAAAGGAACAATACCGGTGATTAAGATCACAATCGAAGAATACAACGGCAGACAGGTGCAACGAAAGGAAAAAGAATAAACAAAAATACCAAAAATTAAAATTCCAAAAAGAGGAGGCCAGCTGAAAAGAGACAAAAGATGAATGACATATATCAAAAATCTACTTTATGGCGACAAACCGCCTACGTGGACAGAAGGAAATAAGTTGCAAGCGGAATTGTATGGTCTAAAGAAAAAATTCGAGCAGAAGAAAAGGGAACGAAGAACATCCAATAAAGTCAACGGTCAGAACAACGTCAACAACAAAGGTAACGGAACACCAAATAAAGTCAACAAGTGACATATATTATTAAGATAAGTCGAATGTTAAAATATAACAATAAGGAAATGAAATGTTATGAAATTTTGTAAAAATTCCGCGGCGCCACAGTTGCCGATTTCGTAGAGCACAAATCGCGCTTTGTCGCATATGCAACAACCATAGGTAGAAATACAATTGTAAATTAAAATTAAGATGGATGGAAAAGACTCCAAGATAGATAACCCTAATGCCAACTTCATTAACGACGTTGTCATTGAGGAAAACCATAATAGCCC
Organism: Diastata ussurica; assembly: GCA_035078745.1. Classification (NCBI taxonomy): domain Eukaryota; kingdom Metazoa; phylum Arthropoda; class Insecta; order Diptera; family Diastatidae; genus Diastata; species Diastata ussurica. The sequence continues at coordinate 3,655 of JAWNPW010001068.1, forward strand.
AGAATTGCAGGACATCCGTAAGATGTTGATAATAATAACTTTAGCCGTTATTTTAAAAATGGCCATAATTATATATAAAATGCATACTCGAAACATAAAAAATGAATACCTAACAAAAGCAGCTTCGGTTGTATCAATCGCTTAAAAAAAAGAAAAAAATAAAGAGAAAAAAAAAATGAATGAAAAAAAAAAACAGAGAATAATATAATATAATAATGTATGTAGTATATTGTTAAATGGGTATTTGGACACAAGACCTAAAATTAATAAATGAACTAAAACAAACTTTTCTCAATTCTTACAAATGCATAAACAGAACGATATACGTCACAGAGCCTACATTTAACAAACAAATTGAAAAATTAATTTACAAAAATTCACCGTAATTAGTCCAGGCATATAAACAAAAAATTGATACGGTAGTGTCAAAAAGAGAAGTCGATGATAAAATTCCAGAACCTTTAGACGCAGAAATAGAAACAGATAATACAATCGAAATGGCTCAAAACACGGTAGAATTTCTTAACACAGCTGCTCGACTCATTCCAGAGTTCGACGGCAGTGTTGAAAATTTAGGCTCGTTCATTGACGCACTAACATTAGTAAAAACTATAATGGGCGCACATGAACTGGTTGCAGTCAATGTAGTGAAAACTAAATTGAAAGGAACTGTAAGAAATATGATTTCAAATGAAAGCACTATAAATGATATAATTGCAAAGTTGAGGTTAGCAGTTAGAGGCCAATCTACTGAGCTAATTACGGCAAAGATCATGAATGTCAACCAAAATAGCAAATCCGCTAATGCGTATACAAAAGAAATCACGGATTTGTCAAAAGCCCTCGAGAACGCCTATATAACAGACGGTCTTACTACAGAATTAGCCGCCAAATACTCAACACAAGTTTTGGTAAAGGCAATGATAAAAAATAGTACCCTTGATAAGGTCAAAGTTATCATGGAGGCTGCTCAGTTCCAATCAACGGACGAGGCAGTCTCAAAGTTTGTCAATAGTTGTACAGATGCGACCGGTCCACAAAAAGCTATTTTGTTCAAACAAAACAGATGGAACCGCGGTAGCAACCGTGGCTAAGGTCGTGAACGTGTTAATTACTTCCGAAACAACAGCTTTAATAACAGCTATAACAACAGTAACTACGGAGGCAATAACAGAGGACGCAGCTCGAACAATATGGGTCATTGTAGAAACAATAATAGCTACCAAAATAGTAGCAATAACAATAGTAACGGCCGAAATGTCCGGCTAGCTATTACGGAAAACGAAAACTCAAGTAGTCAATAAGTACTTCAACAAGCGGTCAAATCTATAACGTCAATTTGAATTTAACAACATATATAACTTCAAGGTCAACTTTGAATGACAAAATATCTACATTTCTAGTAGATACGGGTGCGGATATTTCTTTAATTAAATATGGACAAGTGAAAAATATAAATATTAATAACAATACGACAACAAGCCTACACGGCATTGATGAAGGTATAATATCTACATTGGGAAAAGTAACGACTGATCTAAAAATTAAGAACATCCTAATTAAACACGAATTTCATGTCTCGGATGACAATTTTCCAATTCCATCCGATGGAATAATTGGGCTTGATTTTGTCAAGAAATATAATTGTATACTTGACTATCAAAGAGATCAAGACTGGTTAATATTACAACCAGACGACTTTTTCGAAGACATAGCTATACCAATGAAACATTCTTCTACCATTGGCACAATATCTATACGAAAAAGGTCTGTAGTTATCAGAAAGATTAACATCCAGAGTACGGAAAAAGAGGTACTTATTCCACATCAACCGTTACAAGATGGAATTTTTGTTTCCAATACAATTGCTACAAGCACTAACCCGTTTGTAAGATTGATAAACACAACAAATGAAAATGTAGTTATACCAAATATTCAATTAAAAACCGAAAGTCTAAACGACTATGAGACGATTTCAATAAAAGATAACCATAATAACCAAATAACATTATAAAAACTATTAAAAAACTTTCCTGACTTCATCAAGTCCGAATTAACAGAACTCTGCACAGAATATATTGATATATTTGCCGACAAAATAACAGTTAATAATTTTTACAAACAAAAACTCAGATTAAAAAATGGCGAGCCAAGTTATATCAAAAATTATAGAATACCGCATACCCACAAAAAAGAAATTTCAAGCCAAGTCAACAAATTGGTACAAGATGGAATAGTAGAACCATCTGCTTCAAAGTACAACAGCCCGATACTGCTTGTACCTAAAAAATCACTACCAGGTAGTTGCCAAAAAGGTGGCGATTGGTTATCGATTATAGAAACATAAATAAGAAGCTAATCGCAGACAAGTTTCCGTTGCCGAGAATAGATGATATTCTTAACGTCAGGTTTTCATCAAATTGAACTTGATTAAAACTCTAGAGACATCACGTCTTTTTCTACGGACAAAGGTTCATTTCGTTTCCAACGTTTCCCGTACGGATTAAAAATCGCATCGAATTCATTGGTTTATCACCAGCACAAGCTTTTTTATATATGGATGATTTAGTTGTTCTGGGTCGTTCCGAAAAGCATATGTTAATAAATTTAACAGATGTTTTCGATACGTGCCGAAAGCACAATCTAAAATTACATCCAGACAAATGCTCATTTTTTTGTCATGAAGTGACTTACCTAGGGCATAAATGTACGGATAAAGGCATTCTTCCCGATGATAATAAGTTTAAAACAATTCAAAAATATCCAACTCCAAAAAATGCTGACGAAACAAAACGATTCTTTGCTTTTTGCAACTATAACAGACGATTTGTTCCGAATTTCGCTGAACACTCGAGACTTTTAACGAGGTTGTGTAAGAAAAATACAATTTTTGAATGAACCACTGAATGCGATAACGCATTCCAGTATTTAAAAAATGCATTACTAAGTCCGAATATACTGCAATACCCAGACTTCAAAAAGCAATTTTGCATAACTACACATGCGAGCAAATATGCTTGTGGGGCTGTGCTTAGCCAAGAGCACAATCGATTCCAGCTTCCAGTTGCTTACGCATCAAGATCCTTTACGAAATGCGAAAGCAACAAATCAACGATAGAACAAGAATTAGCAGCCATACATTGGGCCATATCCTATTTTCGCCCATATGTTTATGGTACAAAATTCCTTGTTAAATCTGACCATAGGCCATTGTCATATCTTTTCGCGATGAAAAATCCTTTATCAAAACTTACGCGAATGAGACTAGATCTTGAAGAGTACGATTTTACCATGGAGTACTTGAGGGGCAAAGAAAACTATGCTGCTGACGCGTTGTCTAGCATAGAATTTAAAGAAATTAAAGAAATACTAAAAATAACTAATAAAATTTTTAAAGTAACAACAAGGCTACAAAACAAGAATAACCAAGCGAATGACGTAGTAGAGAAGAAAACATCAACAATTAAATCAAAAACATACGAAGCGTTCAGTTGCAAAAACAGCGCTAAGTTAACAATTAACGGCGACTGTATAAAAATTAAAAAATGAAATAAAGTGATCACTAAATCAATAAGCAATCTTATCATTAATTGAAAAATTAGCCAGTGATAATAAAATTGCAAAGCTGCAGCAGTCACTAAGTGACGATATATTTATGACGACCCGGGTCAACGAATATAAAAATAAAGCAAATAAATTTCTCGAGAATATTGAAATAGCACTAACGCCTAAAATTACAAAAGTATCAGATAATAACGAAAAAATTAATATATTACACAAGATGATGACCCAATATGGGGTGACCTCCCAGGGATCACACGGACTTAAAAGAAAATAAAGAAGAATTTCTATTCGAAAAACATAACAAAAGATGTTGCTAAATATGTGAAAAACTGTGACAAATGTCAAAGAAATAAAGCATTTAAAAATAAAAAAGAAGAAATGATTATTACCGAGACACCAACCACTGCATTTGATATTGTACTAATAGATACCATTGGACCATTTCCGATATCGAAAAAAGGCAATTTGTATGCAGTCACGATAATATGTGATTTAACCAAATACCTGGTATCAGTACCAATTACAGATAAAAGCGCTAAAACTGTTGCTAAAGCAATCTTTGATAATGTTATACTTGTCTACGGTTCCATGAAAAAAGTAATCACTGACATGGGAACCGAATACAAAAATAAAATTTTTGGAAAAATTTCAAAACTACTGAACATTATAACGACAAGAGCCTACCATCATCAACCTTGGGTACCATTGAAAGAAGTCATAGAACTTTCAATGAATATGTAAGATCATATTTTTCAGTAGGAAAAACGGATTGGGATGAATGGCTTAAATACTTTACGTAATGCTATAATACCACACCCTTAATGGTGCATGATTATTGCCCATTTGAGGTAGTGTTCGGTAAATCTCCCAAAATATTTGATTTTCTTCGTGAGTCACAAATTGATCCATTGGTCTACAACAAGGATGCTTACGAGAAAGAAATCAAGTTCAGACTACAGACTGCTCAAAATACAGCAGCACAGTTAATAAATAAACATAAAAACAATAGAAAAAGAAACTACGACAAAACAAAAAATTCAAACAACATAGAAATAGGAGATTTAGTACTAGTAAAACAAATAGGACATAAATTAGATTATTTATATTAGGGTCCATTTAAAGTAATAAGTTTAGACGATAGGAATAATGTAGAAATTAGAGACGAGATCGACTAAACATGAAACGACGAACATGAAAACACCATAAAGTAATGAAAAAAAAAAAAAAATTAATTAAAATTTTTTTAATATACATAAATTGTCTTCCGTTATAAGAATTTAAGAATAAATTTAATATAATAATTTCATTCTTCCCAAAAGGGGAGGTGTAGTATATAAAACATAACATTTAATATACGCAACACATATGGTGTAGTGTACAACTAAACGCACCCAAACTTTATGCTGCGCTAGCAAATAGTTGTGCACAATATTATAATTGAAGTGTCAGTGTAACTGGACACTCGCTGTGTATACATTCAACATATAAATGTATATACAGCAGAACTCTAAGGATTATGTGTTGCCAATAGTATAAACAATTCATGTATTTTGGTATTAAGATGTTTGAAAACTAAATAAAGATTCATTCGAGGTTGCCTGGACAAACGGACAACTTGTCACAAAACAAATCTAATCTAAAATAATTTAATTGAATCTTATACTTCATATTCGTTACGCGTGAGTTATTGTTGTTTTTGTGTGCTCGCCCTTTGTTTACTTTTATTGTTTTCAGATGATTTCACGGAGCGCCAGTTCTACACGTCCGACACTTGCAACTTCAACTTTACTATCCCACCGAAACAATATAAACGTGCATTTTCTATTTCTCAAACAATTCTTTCTTCATATATATTTCTTAAATTAAATCCGCATAACAATTTAGTTGAAATAACATTAAACAATAGTTTTATTCCATTGCTACATTAACAAAATAGTGTGAAAGCTTTTATAGTGGTTTTTCACTGTGTAAAGCTTCGCCATTCATAGCTTTTTTTGTTGTTGCTTGAACCATCCGCTTGCCATCACTGCATTAAAACGATGAAAAAAAAATTTTTCACCAAAATATTTCAAATTTTTAAAAAAAATGTTTCAAATTTTTCTATACTAACATATCCTTAAAGTTTCAAGTCAAGAGGACAGTTAGTTTCAGAGAAATGAAGCTTTTGTAAAATTTCTAAGTTTAGCGCCAACTAGCGGAGAAATTATGATGCACGAATTTAATATGCATCAATACCAACATATCCAAAAAGTATCGAGTCAATCGAACAGTAAGTTTCGGAGAAATAACAATTTTCGTAAAATTTCGATGTTTAGCGCCCCCTGCTGGAGAAATTTTAAAGTACGAATCTAAAACGTATCAATACCAACATATCTTGAAAGTTTCAAATCAATCGGACATTTAATTTTGAGGGAAATAACTATTTTTCTATAATTTCGAATAATGCTGAAAAAAATTTTCTTTATAAGGCCTTTTTTTACCGATTTTGACACTTTTGTATGGCAGCTCTATCGAAATCTGATCCGATCCAGCTGAAATGTTTGGATGTTTTAAATTTTGAACTGGCATAAAAAAATTTGAATTTTATTACACCATTCTGAAGAACTTCAGATGCAAGTAAATATTCTTATAGGAAGCAATCAGTCAAGAGGATGATGCCAAGCAACAAACCAGTTACTTTTGCATCCAAAACCATCTCTGAAGGTGAGAGTATCAAATCAACATTCGAACAAGAACTCATAGCTTTCCATTGAGCTGTAATACAACAGAGCTCAAAACTCAGAAGAACACTGCTCATGCACTAAAGTATGATTTTACATAAAAATTCCTCAGAGGCAAGGAAATATACATAGCAGGCGCTTTATCTAAAGTTACTACAAATGATTTAAAAGGTAATAATAACTATTAATGTAGCAAAATAGTAACTTCGGCCTGCACCGAAGCTTCTATACCATTGAACAACTTCCCATTCAAATTTCTATTGATCTTCATATTCTGAAAAATGGTAGTGAATTGAAGTGATTTTTTAATGCAAAGTTGCAGATTTTCAAACAAAAGCTTGAAATTTTCCAAATTAATATTAAGTTTTCAGAAAAAAGTTGAAAAAAATTTTTAAAAAATTTAAAAAAAAAAACCAATGCGAGTTCGAGGACTTTCGAACATTGATGTGAAAACATACAGCAATTTTTCAGAAAAAAGTTCAAAATTTATTAAAAAAAAATTTTTCCAAAAAAAAGTTCAAAATTTTTCAAAAAATGCTCAAAAATTTTCAAAAAAAGTTCAAAATTTTTCAGAAAAAAATTCAAAACATCCTGAAAATTTCAAATCAATCGGACGGTTAGTATCAGAGAAATTAACCTTTTTGGAAAATTTCGATGTTTAGCTCCACCTAGCGGAGAAATTTTGAAGTACGAACCTGAAAGACATCACTACCAACATATCCTGAAACTTTAAAATCAATCGAACGGTTAGTTTCGGAGTATATAGAGTACAAAACTACCGTCAATCATTTTTATATAAAAAATGAGTGGTCATTTTGTATGGGAGGAGCAACGCCCACTTTATATATGTAAACTATATGTAGCAAATAGATCCTCCCTGATAGTCTATCTTACGCTGTCCAAATTTCAAGAAAATGGGTCCAGAGGTCTAGCGTCCAGCCTGTTCACAGTCTCATATCTTCGATGCTCTGTTAAATGTTTAACATGTTAAGTGTTAACACTGTTAAGTGTGGACGCTGTTAAAGTAACAGTGCTTCTCAAACATTTTTCAATATAAACATGTTATCACATCAAAAAGTTTCAAATTTTTCCACAAAATGTTGAAAATTTTTCAAAATATCCTGAAAGTTTCAAAGTTTTTCAAATTAATTCATGAAAATGAGTTTATTTTCTGCAACGTTTAGAATATTAAGCATTGACCATTGCAATTGAATCCAAAATTTTGATTTATTAGACAATTGCATAAAATAAGAAACGCAGTTTGTTTAGGAATGCGAACTCCACTAGCGTTGCAGTAGTCCACACAGAAAGATAGAGAAAAAAAATAGAATGAGAGAATCGTTCGTTTATTTGCACGAGCTACTATTTTATCACTCATGAAACTTCCTATGGCTTAGGCATCAGTGCAACAACAACTAAAATGCGTTGCAGCTGCTTACATGCGGGACTGCCACTACACAGAAAATTTAAATATCAAAAATTTAAAAAAAAATACCAACAAATACCAAAATTGAATAAAAAATCCAAAAAAAAAAAAACCAAAACAAATTGATAAAAAAACCAGAAATGTAGCAGAATAGTATCTTCGGCATACACCGAAGCTTCATACCGTTGTAGTGTAAATACCCTTCACCTTCTATATTTGGACGATAGTCATTAAGGCAACTTCTTTGATTGCCAATTTTTGTAAAAAGTTCGTTGCTCAACTCTTTTAAAATTACAAATATTGAATTAAAATTGTGAAAAGTGGGCGAATCACGCCGAGTTTTGGATAGAATATTTATATCATTGATTGGAATAAATGTGCCAAATTCGATAAGAAAATATTGTGTTTTGTAGGATTTATGGCCATAAAAGTGTAAATTCCTCTATCGATGCTGATCAAGAATATATATACTTTATATGGCCTCCGGTCATAAAATATTGTATTTTGTAGGATTTATGGCCATAAAAATGTCAATTTCTCTATTGATGCTGATCAAGAATATATATACTTTATATGGTCTCCGGTCACTCATTCTGGGTGTTACAAACAGACATACAAACTTATTATACCCTTGGGGAAGGGTATAAAAATTATAGCAAGAGATAATTAAGTTTCAGTTTTCCCATATACTTTTAGTCTTTTTGTTAAAAATCTAGAGACTATAATACTTATATTAATTGAAAAAAATGAAAACAATTCAATATTACTTCCATCGCAATATGCAACGGAACTTTTACATATATGGGAAACCACAACGCCAACACACTCTAGTGTCGCACTAATTTGAGGTTTAACAATGACTTTCATGTATATAAAAGACTCGTACCACTTAACATTTGATTTATTGTATTAATTTATTTATTTTTTCTCACAAATCACACTGTTTCTTTTCTTTTACCTTTTTCTTAATATGGATATATATATGTAATATATATATTAGGGCGGGTTCATTTTTTTTGTGATGAAGCGTAGAGCAAAAACGTAATCTATAGGTGATTCTGAGAACCTATAGAAATTTTGGTCAAGATACCATAGCTCTAAGTCGGATTTGGAGCCCCCCAAAATTTCAAAATAGATATTTTTCCATATATACATAGAATAATTT